>SKCR01036723.1:0-80290 GCA_019454045.1 Zanthoxylum bungeanum
TAAAACAACAAGCTCAAAGCTGTGAAAGAAGCCAGCAAGAAAGTTGGCAAAGAGTGTGTGTGCCAGCAAGTGCCAAACCGCGTGGTACTGTTCACGCGGTTTGAGCACTATAAATTAGAGCCCCCAAGCCATTGTAATGCATCCCAGAAATCCCAAAACAGAGAGAATAGAGAGTAAAGAGGGTTGAGAGGTTTTTTGTTAAGTTTTTGTATAAAGTTTTGTAATTCTTTTGTGGTGTAATAAAAGAAGAGTTTTCCTCTCACATCTCCTCTATTGTGTGTGTTTCATCACAACAAGTGGTATCAGAGCTAAGGTTACTCGGAAGGATCCCGAAACTCGGTAACAGAGATTCGGTTCGGAAAGTCGGTTCCGACGAAAGTTGTCGAAAATCGATTTTGAGCATACCATCAGACTTTTCACGACGAGACGAGCACGGTGGTATTTTTCGGCGATCGAACGGAGACCTGAGGACGCCGCACGCGCGCCACGCGCCAGTCAGTAAGCTTCCTACACGCTCCGACGCGCCTCACGCGCCCCACTCTCTGCTGAAGGTTGAAGACGCTGAGTCAGCCGCCACGTCAGCGTCCAGTCAGCGCCACGTCAGCAGACCCTGCACAGTCAGCAGTCCATGTCAGCAGCCACGTGTGCATCCAGTCAGCGCCACGTGTCTGCCACGTCAGCAGAACTGCCACGTCAGCAATTTCCGGATAAATTTCAGATATGTCCCTGAACTTTCTAGAAATTACATTTTGGCCACTGTATTTTTTGGAAATTTCATTTTAGTCACTGAACTTTTCCGTAATTACACTTTGGCCCCTGAACTTTCAGAAATTGCACTTTGACCCCTGTAATTTCTGAAATTTACAATTTGGTCCCTGTGTCGGATTTTGACAAACGAAGTGTCATTTTCACCATTTTTTACCATTCCGGACGCAACAGTGAGGTCTAATTTTTGAAATTCTGCTTAGAATTTTTATGATGGATGGGGGCAACGGAAAAATGATTTTGTTAACCAGTACAAACTATTTCACATGGAGAGGAATGATGAAAGACCTTATGTATGTGAATGACTATGATGGATCGATTTTTCTGGAGCAGAAACCAGAAGGAATGTCCGATGAGAAGTGGGCTAATCTTCACCAGAAAACATGCAGTACTATTCATCAGTGGATCGACGACAGTATCGTGAACCATGTCAGTGAAGAAACAAATGCACGTGTCCTATGGAGAAAGCTGGATGAGCTTTTCTAAGCAAAGACTGGCAACAACAAGTTGTACTACATCAAGAAAATGATGGGTTTGAAATACCAGGAAGGTACAGCTGCGGCGGACGATATCAACGATTTCCTTGGAACCATGAAAGAATTGTCTGGATTGGGCATAAACTTCGGTGATGAGGTAAATTGCTTAATACTCCTTAATACGTTACCAGAATCTTGGGAACCGTTCAAATCTACGATGATAAATTCAGCAGCAGATGGGAAAGTCACTATGGAGATGGCAAATACCAGGATCTTCGAGGAAGAAAAGAGGACGAGAATGCAGGAGTCAGCATCAGTCTCAACCTCAGAAGCTCTAGTGACAGAAAAGAACACCAGAAGGGGGAGGAGTAAAAGCCGATGCCCATGTAGACCAGACAAGAACCGAGGTAAATCAAGAACTAAAGATATTGAGTGCTATCACTGCAAAAAGAAATGCCATATGAAGAGGGATTGCTACAAGTTGAAGAACGAGCAGTCCAAGAAAGATGGTGACTCTAATCAAGAAAGAGTTGCTACTACCACCGACAACACCTCCAAACAGTTCTTCATTATATATGAAGAAGATGTGAATCTTGCTAGCCACGAGACCAGTTGGGTGATAGATAGTGGCGCCTCCATACACGTCACATCTCGCAGAGACTTCTTTTCATCTTACACACCAGGAGACTACGGTGTTGTAAGGATGGGGAATGACGGTCAGTCCAAAGATGTCGGTATTAGAGACATCTGCCTTGAAACAGACAACGGGACAAGGCTAGTGTTGAAGGGAGTCAAGCACATCTCTGACATCCGGTTAAACCTGATCTCAACAGGCAAGCTGGATGATGAAGGTTTCTGCAGCACCTTTAGTGACGGAACCTGGAAGCTCACTAAAGGATCAATGGTGGTGGCACGAGGTAAGAAAGATTCAACTCTGTATTTGATGCATGCTAAGCTTTCTAATAGTAGCATAAATACAGTCAACAACAATAAGGCAGTCGAGTTATGGCACAAAAATCTCGGTTACATGAGTCAAACGGGGATGAAGATACTACGCAGGCGGAATGTTCTTCCCGAATTGAAGAACTCATACTTACGGAAGTGTGAACACTGCATGGCTGGAAATCAGAACAGAGTGTCCTTCCAGAGCTCCCCGTCTCAACGGAAACCGGAGGTACTTGACCTCATACATTCAGATGTATGTGGTCCGATGCAGACACAAACACTTGGTGGGTCACTGTATTTTGTGACATTCATTGATGATCATTCAATGAAGATTTGGGCATACACTTTAAAGAGAAATGACCAAGTGTTGGGAGTGTTCAAGGAGTTTCACGCCCTGGTGGAGAGAGAAACCGGTAAGAAACTCAAATGCATCAGAACAGATAATGGTGGAGAATACAGAAGTTCGTTTGATCAGTACTACAAGATGCAAGGAATCCGACATCAAACGACAACTCCGAAGACACCTCAGCTGAATGGCCTAGCTGAGAGGATGAACAGAACCTTGTGCGAAAGGGTCAGAAGCTTGCTGTCACAAGCCAAGCTGCCGAAGACATTTTGGGGGGAGGCACTCAACACAGCAGTACATGTTTTGAACATGTCCCCAGCGGTCGCACTGAAAGGTAATGTTCCTAACCAAACCTGGACTGGTAAAGAAGTGTCATACAAACACTTGCATGTCTTTGGGTGCAAAGCATTTGTACACATCCCAAAGCACGAGAGATCCAAGCTTGATGCAAAGACGCGACAATGTATCTTTATTGGCTATGGTCAGGATGATTTTGGCTACAAACTGTATGATCCTGTGGAGAAGAAGATCATCAGGAGCCGAGATGTTGTCTTTGTTGAAGACCAGACCATAGAAGATATCCGAAAGGAGATGAAGACAATTCCCCAACAATACAGAGATGTGAATCCAAAACCTCATACACCGGTGCCAGTACAAGTTGAAGATGAGGTTCCCAAACATGAGGGTACATGTGATGAAGCTCCCAGAGATGATGATCATGGTCAACCACCAGTACCAGAAGCTACACCAACAGTTCCACAGAGAAGGTCTGACAGAGAGAGGCGACCTTCAACCAAATACTCTACATATGAGTATGTGCTGCTTACTGACGGGGGAGAACCCGAGAGCTACCAGGAGGCTGTGGAAACAGAGGACAGAGAAAAGTGGGAGGAAGCCATGCAAGATGAGATGAAATCTTTGCATGACAATCACACTTTTGAGTTGGTGAAATTGCCAAGAGGCAAACGGGCTTTGAAGAACAAATGGGTGTACAGAGTGAAGCAACAGAAGCATATTTCACAACCCCGATACAAAGCCAAATTAGTTGTCAAGGGATTCAAGCAGAGAAAAGACATTGACTTCGATGAAATCTTCTCTCCAGTTGTGAAGATGTCATCCATCAGAGTGGTACTCAGCTTAGCAGCAAGCCTCGACCTGGAAGTTGAACAGATAGATGTAAAGACCGCATTTCTTCACGGGGATCTGGAAGAAGAAATTTACATGGAGCAACCAGAAGGCTTCAGAGTCAGAGGGAAAGAGGACTATGTGTGCAGACTCAGGAAAAGCCTATACGGTTTGAAACAGGCACCGAGACAGTGGTACGTGAAGTTCGAGTCAGTTATGGGGGAGCAGGGATATAAGAAGACCACTTAGACCATAATGTTTTCGTTCAGAAATTTTATGACGATGACTTTATCATCTTACTGTTGTATGTAGATGATATGTTGATAGTTGGCCGGAATCAATCGAGGATTGATAATTTAAAGCAGCAACTGAGTAAGTCTTTTGAGATGAAAGACTTGGGGCCAACTAAATAGATTTTTGGCATCAGGATCGGCCGTGATCGGAAAGCCAGGAGGTTATACTTGTCACAGGAGGAGTACATCGATAAAGTACTTCAGAGATTCCAGATGGACAAGGCTAAAGCGGTTAACACTCATCTTGCTACCCACTTTAGATTGAGTACACAACATAGTCTCTCTACTGAGACAGAGAAAGATGAAATGAAATAGGTTTCATACACCTCAGCAGTGAGAAGTCTTATGTATGCCATGGTGTGCACGAGGCTAGACTTAGCACACGCAGTTAGATTGGTCAGCCGGTTTATGTCAAACCATGGACGGGAACACTGGAATGCTATCAAATGGATTATGCGGTATCTTCGAGGCACATCCAAAATGAGGCTATGTTTTGGAAGCAGCGAACCAGTGTTGATAGGCTACACCGATTCAGATATGACATGAGATGTGGATACCCGAAAGTCTACTTCGGGGTAACTGATTACTCTCTCAGGAGGAGCTGTGGCATGGCAGTCTAGGTTGCAGAGATGTGTTGTACTTTCTACAACAGATGCAGAATTCATTGCAGTGACAGAGGCTTGCAAGGAATTGTTGTGGATGAAGACATTCGTCCTGGAAATGGGTTTCAAGCAGGAGAAGTACATTTTATACTGTGATAGCCAGAGTGTTATCTACCTTGGTAAAAATTCGACCTTTCATTCGAGGTCAAAACATATCGATGTGAGGTATCACTGGATACGGGACGTCCTGAGCTCAAAGCTGTTAGAACTCAAGAAAATTCACACCGACGACAACAGTTCCGATATGTTCACAAAGTTTTTACCGAAGGAGAAGCTTGAAATTTGTCGTGACATAGCCGGGATGACAAAACTCTCCACATAGTCAGAGTGAGGAGATTCAGAGAACTACGATTGGCTTGATCCCAACTCAGGGTACGTAGGCAGTCATACAGATGCAGCCAGGGGAGGATCCTTTGGAGGATCCGGTTTGGATGATTGATGGTTGGCTTAGATTTTGGTCAAATCTTCACCGATTGGGAGATTTGTTGAAACCAACTCAGCACACCACCGAAAGCATGATGTAACATGCTAGTTGTAAAACAGCAAGCTCAAAGCTGTGAAGGAAGCCAGCAAGAAAGTTGGCAATGAGTGTGTGTGTGCCAGCAAGTGCCAAACCGCGTGGCATTGTTCACACGGTTTGAGCACTATAAATTAGAGCCCCCAAGCCATTGTAATGCATCCCATAAATCCCAAAACAGAGAGAATAGAGAGTAAATAGGGTTGAGAGGTTTTTTGTTAAGTTTTTGTATAAAGCTTTGTAATTCTTTTGTGGTGTAATAAAAGAAGAGTTTTCCTCTCACATCTCCTCTATTGTGTGTGTTTCATCACAACAGTTAGCAAGCATTAAAGATATCGCAATCAAATTCAATTGGAAAGATTAACAAACCACAGAGTTTGGTGAGCATAAGGTCCAAGCTTCAGATCACTCATCATAAGCAGTAGCCAGATCCGAAACATTGCTGGACTTACATTTTGTAAATTTTCTTCAGATGCTTTTCTACTAGACATATAGTTATCCTAAAGAAGCATATGATGTAATTAATGACTGACTGCAGTTTTAGAGAACCAGTTTTTATATAATAAATATCTAGTGAAGACATCCGCATTTTAACAGAGTGAGGATATCGCTAGAGACAAAAAACACAAATTTCAATGCACTAAAAGATTAAAAAGCACAGTTTCCAGGGTTTTTGTCTTTTAGCGACAATCATCATTTTGTTAAATTGAGTATGTCCTCACTATAGATTATGGAAGGGAGATGTTTGGAAGAAAAACAAGAAGTGAAGGAGAACCAAACATGACATGAAAAATATTAGTTAGCAAGCATTAAAGATATCACAATCAAATTCAATTGGAAGGATTAACAAAACATAGAGTTTGGTGAGCATAAGGTCCAAGCTTCAGATCACTCATCATAAGCAGTAGCCAGATCTGAAACATTGTTGGACTTGCATTTTGCAAATTTTCTTCAGATGCTTTTGATAAGGCCCCAAATCCAGCAGAAGATGGGCCAGAGTGGGGAAGAGCAGCTGATGGGCTCGTTGAGGAGGAGTTGGCAATCAACAACAGGGCTTCAACCCATTATCAAGAGAGACCTCCCCTGCAACATGTTTATTCAAGAAAGAAAGGGAGAGGCAACAAGGGGGAGTCTAGCTACTGTCAGGGGACCACATGCAATTTGAAGGCTGACGTGGAGATAATAGGGGAAAAAGCAATCATGAAGCCATGAGCAGTTATTAGAGTATATAGAGGGGAGGATATTGGTATTGAGGGGTGGTTAAGATTTTATTTGTTTGTTAAGGGGTGAGAGAAACCTTGTAAGGGAGGAGGGAAAGAGTGATGGTTGGCAGTGGCCAATACTTATTCATGTATTCCTTTATTTTGCTGGAAAACGCCATTTATGTTAGTTGTAATGTTCCTAGTTTCCATTTTATCAAATATCAGTGTTAGCATCTTTGCAATTTTCTAAATATTTTTTGCCAACCCTATCACTTTGTTATCTTAAACTTTATCAAAAATGCTACACTTACATACAATCTCACTTACAAAAACTACACCCCTCTCACTGTAGCTACAGTGATTACTGTAGCAATCACTGTAGCTACAGTGAGAGAGGTGTAGTTTTTGTAAGTGAGATTGTATGTATGTATATCACTGCTGAAACTTTATTGATCTTAACAGCTTTTCTATTAGACATATAGTTATCCTAAAGAAGCCTATGATGTAATTAATGACTGACTGCAGTTATGTCATAAAAAGACCAATCTACGGTATAAAATTTTAAATTTTAATTCTAAATTGCATAACCTACATTAATCTCTTTTTGGTCCTCTAGGCCAAAATCATTATTTACGTCAACAACCAAAGCAGAAAAGGTCCAATCACGCTGCTAGAAGACCGAGAAACCTGAAAAAAAAATGATCAGTTTTGCATAAAACATCATTGTGAGCCTATAGTTGCAAAATATAATTTCCAAACATTTAGAGACCAGATATAAGGCCACTGGGGCTAAATATCCCCAAAAAAAAAAAATGAACTAGTTTCCTCTAGCCCAAATGTACAGTACAGATAATAAAACAAGCAAGTTTCTACTTGTTTGTATGTCCATTGGGTCTGTCTTATCTTAATATACAGTAATTCTAAGATCTGTCAATAAAGAAGGGACCACTAAATTTGATTTCAGGATATTAAAAATAAAAATAAAACAAAGAACATACAGTAACCGTTGCTGGCGAAAGTGAAATGTATTTTCAACAAAATAAAATAATGTTGAGGGCGAAAGTGAAATATAAACCTAATAATATTATATATAGTATATAACCCAAAAAACTAAAGCAGACATATATTAATAAATAACAATGTAACTTCATAAAAGCCATGTCTTCTGGTTTTCTAGTAATGTTCTTCATCTCAACTCTAGCTATTGCTACCCCAACTTTGAATAGTATATTCATTTTCAAATCACAGAAAATAACAATAAAGACACATACGTTTTTAAAAATTTTATCAGTCAGATTGATATATCAGCAATTTAAATTTCCACTTACGTAGCACTAGCATCCCTTGAGGGCACTAACAACAAAAAATAATAATAATAACAATTCTGTTGATTTAAGGTACTGTTTAGTATAGATTATTATAAATTATTGGTTGAGAGTATAAAATAGCTTATAAGTATAAGACAGAGAGTATAAGTTAGTTTATAAATTCACCAAACTTTATATCATATTACTGCACCGTTTGATAGAGAGTATTGATTAAGATAATTTATAAGTATTGCACTGAGAATATAAACTAACTTATAAATTCATCAAACGGTGCATACATTAATATAAAAGCTAATAAGAGCTTAACTAAAGTTAGGCAAACCCTGCACACTTCCTAATTTTATCAAATAACCTAATCCCATTTTCAATTATCAATCGAATTCAGTAAAATTACCATTGGCATCCAGATTGACATCAGGCTTCACTAAACAATTTATCGAATAACTGCCGCCAGTTTCCTAAACTTGAACTCCGTTTTGTCTGCACCAATGCCTCTCACAAAACCGGGAGCCAAATCCGCCGCAACCTGCACAAACTTTTAAGACCACCAAAAATGCCAATAAACTCATCAATTAACTGAATGAAAGCACCAAATCGAACTTTGTGAGGCTTTAACATTACCAGCAAGTCATCAGGGATTTTACTGATGGATCTTTTAATAGCCGAAACGATGTCGTCTACCAGCTTGGTAATAGCAGGTGTTTGGTCGAGGTTGGCTTCTTTTACTTTGAAGTCCATTAGATCCGTTAACGTCACGGCAGTATCAGCATCCATTGTTTATTCGCCGGTTTATAGTTCCTTTACGTAAACGGAATAAACTGCTTATTAAAAATTATTGTTTAGTAGTGGCTTAGCAGAGATGGCGGGAGAAAAACAGCAGCGAGGAAGGGTAACGGAATTAACAAAAACTAAAAAGAGGAAATAATTACATGAACTTGGGCCGGGCTTTGTACCCATGTACATTTTAATACACATATTACTTTGTAAACCGTAATTATGTCTACTCCATTATATTTTCTATATGCAGGTCCAAGACGTGCAAGGGCAGTATGGGCAATACAATCATAACTTTACCTACTTCGTTTCGTGGTTGTTAAGATTTGTTTCAATTGATAGAGACAAAACAATTGATTACGACAATGTTGTCCTTTCAGCTAGATTTTCCCTTAAGATTTGCTCAAGCATTTGCAACCATATACCTATACCATTACGTCATGATGATGCCACCGACTCCAAATCTTTTTTGTACTTCATAAAGCATATTTATTCTATCTAATTCAATCCTGGATTGATTGTCTGGTAGCTGTTTAGTTATATTCCAAATATTAGACAACAAATCATATACTACTTCTTGGAGTATTTTGCTACCCTCAACGTTAGTGGTGCGCAATTGGTTTCGACTTAAAATTTAAACCTATATACAGACGTTGGTTTATTAAATTTATCCAACTTTATTTACATATTTTCCAATATAATCATTGCATAATTGTATTTTTACTTTTTATACTATATGGTGTGCTGGTGGATGAGCTTACATGAAATTTTTTCAAACTAATAAGACATTGACATATTATCGATTAGATTGGTTATGTTTCAATTTATTTAAAATATTATAAATCAATCTAAACTATCTTTTGGATTGGTTAATGGGAAGCCAAATATAAATGTGTATTTTTGCATTCCTCGTACATATGAGATATATTTATCCGTTTTGGGAGATCTCATAAGTGTTTGATCCGCACAATTTTAGCACTACAGAGAGTTTACCCCATGTGGGATTGTGGTTGTGGGCATGCGAGACTGAAATCCAACATTCAGGGGCCATGTGAATTTATTTGTAATCATGCATGCGCTCAATGAGGCTTAAATCTATGACTTTAAAATTCATATAAGCATTTCAAAAGCTCACATTTAGCTTGATGGTAGCAAATGTGAACTTGAAACCACTATTTAAACTTTCAAGTATATTTTTCAAGTCTCACCAACCACGCTATTTCTTTAAATGACAAATATCGAACTTTTATGAAATTAGGATTTTATCCTTATTTTTATCTCTCCTTATATATCTTTATTTTTTAATATTATTGTAGGCATTGCATTTTTGCATACCAGCCCAATGATGAGCCTCGAATGGAGGCACTACTTTTTTAGTTGCGGAACAATTATCATATAATAATACGTGATATATAACTCAATCTTAACCACATATTTGTTATATGACACGTAACTATATAATATGACAATAAAAAACAAAGAAATATAAAAAAAAGGAGATCAACCTTATCTTTTTTTTAATGAATATAGGTTTTTCTCCACTTATATATGACATATTTATCTGTTTTGATTGTTGGTGGATTGTAATTCTGATAGGTTCCATCGATTCTGTTAACATTTGTCCCTCTGCTCGACGATTGCATACGGCGTATCTCAGCAATAATTAGACGCAGAATTTCCGGGACAGGCCAAGATGGGACGCCTCATTGACTGAATATCCATTATCACTTAAAAGGTCTAAATTTTTTGAAGAATGAAGATGTACTGAGGAGTGAGGAAACAAGAAAATCTGCTATGAACGTGCGGGGAGTGACAAAATCAATTTTGATATGGGTTACAATCACAGGGAAAAGACATTTTTATTATATATCTATTTTTAAATTCTTTTCGCTCAGAATTTTCATTCTTCGCTTCTGTTTCGAATTGACTGATGGTCAATGCAACGATTCAAATATAATTTAAAAAGAGAGGGGGAAGAAAAAGAAAAAAAAAAAAAAAAAAGAAAAAAAGAAAAGGAGTGCCCAAATTTTGAACGTTTTTGTCAAAGAGATATGTTATATTATTTACATTCTTCATCTACAAAAAAGTGAAGACAGATTCAAAGCCTTAAAGAATAAGAAATTATTTTAGGAGGGACAAAATCAATGGTCACTAAAGTATGTGAACTGATGTTGTAAGAGTAAGATTAGGTCCAAGCACTACAAGAATTATGATTTTTAGCGTCCAACAATTTAGCGTCGAAATAACTTTCGACACTAAAAATCACTTTTAGCGTCGTAATTAATATTCGACGCCAAATATCAAGATTTTAGTGACGAAAATAATTTTCGACACCAAATATTCAACTTTTTTCGTCGAAAACAGTTATCGACGCTAAAGTACTCTTATAGCGTCGAATAATTTTCGACCCTAAATTATTTTACTATTCCAATAATTTTTGGCGCTAAATGTTATACTTTTAGCGTCAAAAATATAAGTCAACGCCAAAAACTAGACATTTAGCGTCGACTAAGTAGCGTCGCTAAAGGTTTATGAAGATTCCACCGACAATCCTTTAATCTTTAGCGTCTAAATTTAATTCGACGCTAAAAATCGGACATTTAGCGTCGAATAACCTATTTCGACGCGAAAAAAACAATAATTAGCGTCGAATTAAATTTTTCGACGCTAAATATAGATTAAAATGCATAATGTCACAAACCCTTCTCCCCCTCTGTTTTTTCTCCCATTCTCTTCATTTTCATTTGTCTGAAATCTCAGAATCTGTCATCTGCAACCTCACAACTCTCCTACAAATTTTCAATAAAATTGTAATCAATTTTCCATAAGGTAAATCTTCTTTTATATTTCTTTATTATTTTTCAATTTTTATGATTATATTATTATATACTTTTTGTTAGTGGTTTATGGTTTATATATGTAGATTAAGTTAATTAATTAACTAAATAGAATTTTTATGTAAACTATTTACTTTATCAACTAAATATATATGTATATGCTTAAATAAATAATTAATGAATTAGTAGTGTTGATGAGTGTAATATGATATTTAATAATTATATTATTATATTTAGGTATTTCGCATAAATAGATAGAAATTTGATGAGCTCGCTGGATAAATTGAGTGTTGAATATCGTAATGGAGTGTATGAGTTCATGGAAGTCGCAAAGCAACACATTGATGCAGAAGGTCGTGTTCGGTGTCCATGTACAAATTGTTTGAATAGGAAAAGGAAACGGTTAGATGAAGTTCATAATCATTTATACATGCCAGGAATATCACCAACTTACCGTACGTGGATTTATCACGGTGAGCAGTATCATTCTCAGTCACAGTTTATTGATTATGGCGAAGGGAGCAGTAGTTACAATCAACCTGCAAACGATGAGATAACCGATGCTTTGCATGACTTACAAGGTCCACAACTTGGTCATAGTGGCAGTGGTGACATGCCAGTGTTAAGTGGAAATTATCAAAATTTATTTAGTGAACTACTTAATGAGGTAAAAAAATTCCATTTGAAGGTGCTGGAATGTCGATCTTGAATTTCGTTGTGAAATTATTACACATTAAATTGATCAACAGTTTGACCAACAAAAGTATTGATATGATGCTAGAGTTACTGGGCCAAATGTTACCGGTTGGAAGTGAATTGTCTAAGTCGTACTACGAGGCAAAGAAAATGTTGTGTGATCTGGGAATGGAGTATGAATACATTCATGCTTGTAAGTATGATTGTGTATTATTTCGTGCCGAGTATGAATCACTTGAATATTGTCCGATATGTGGTGAAAGTCGGTACAAAGTCCGTGGTATGGGGAAGAAAGTGTCTCAAAAGATATTGCGATATTTCCCTTTAATGCCCAGGCTGCAGAGATTGTTCATGTCACGACACAGAGCAACTGACATGATGTGGCATCATGAAAAGAGGATCGGTGCAGAGGGCATACTTAGACATCCTGTGGATGGAACCGAGTGGAAGGAATTTGATGACATGTACCCCTATTTCGCTGAGGACCCCCGTAATGTCAGGTTAGGTCTTGCATCTGATGGTTTTAACCCATTTGGGAATATGTACAACTATTATAGCATGTGACC
Organism: Zanthoxylum bungeanum; assembly: GCA_019454045.1. NCBI lineage: Eukaryota > Viridiplantae > Streptophyta > Magnoliopsida > Sapindales > Rutaceae > Zanthoxylum > Zanthoxylum bungeanum. The sequence goes on from SKCR01036723.1 coordinate 12,533, forward strand.
CGTTATTGTTATTCCATATAACTTACCTCATTGGAAATGTATGAAGGATTCGTTCATGTTTATGTCATTGCTTATCCCTGGTCCACGTTCCCCTGGTAAAGATATGAATATTTACTTGAGACCATTGATCGAGGAGTTACAAACATTATGGAATGTGGGTGTGCATACCTATGATGCAGCTTCCGAGCAGTATTTTCATATGCATGCCGCATTATTATGGACCATTAATGATTTTCCAGCTTATGGTTCATTATCTGGATGGAGCACTAAGGGATACATTGCATGTCCAGTTTGTGCGGGTCAAACACCTTCGCAACGATTACAGAATAAAATAGGATACACATGGCACATGAGATTTCTTGAGTTGAGTCATCATTGGCAGAGGAGTAAATTATTTAACGGTCAACATGAACGTCAGAGTATGCCCAGTCCATTGTCTGGATTCGACATACTTTGCCAACATCAACATCTCAGAGACAACACACCAGGTAAACATCCTAATAATAGAGATAAAAATCGAAAACGCTTACCTGAAGAGTTGAATTGGACATGAAATAATATTTTCTTTGAGTTAGAATATTGGGGGACTCTGAGTTTGCGACATAATTTGGATGTAATACATATAGAAAAAAAATTGTGAGAGTTTAGTGGGCACATTATTCAATATTCCGGGTAAGACAAAAGACACTGTAAATGCTAGATTGGACCTACATGATCTTAGAATTTGCGGTGAATTGCATTTATAAGTCACTTCTCGAGTTCTTATTAAGCCACCTGCTAGTTATGTGCTCACTCAATCGGAGAAAAATCATTATGTGATGGCTGAAAATGGTTAAATTCCCTGATGATTATGCATCGAATATTGGGCGTTGGGTTAGCGATGATACAATAACGGGATTAAAGAGTCACGATTGTCGTGTGCTTCTCGAGATTCTCCTTCCTGTTGGCATTCGACCTTATCTCTCCCCGAATATATGCGACATCGTACTTGATCTATGTGGATTCTTTAAACAATTATGTCAGAGGACATTAACCACAACTGCTATTGACGAACTTGAGCGAGGAATCATGATAATCCTATGCAAGCTGGAGCGAATTTTGCCACCTGTTTTTTTTATGTGATGGTACATCTGGCCGTGCATTTACCGGCTGAAGCTAGAAATGGAGGTCATGTCTATTACAGATGGATGTATCCCATTAAGAGGTACTATATACATACAGTTTTAAATATTACATTCTTAAATTTTTATTGTGCATTGAATTTAGTATTAATGCAAACTTGTTGTCATATCTGCAGGGCTTTGTGAGATTACAAATAATATGTGAAAAACAAGGGGCGCCCTTAAGCGTCAATAACTGAAGCTGTTGTAATAAGTGAAGCAATAACATTTATTCGATGTACATGCATAATATTGAAACTCTTTATAATCGTCGACAATGAAACTATGATGGAGATGCAAGTAATTCGCAAGTTATCACAGTGTTCCGTCTAAATTGCAGACCATTTGGAGCAGTATGTGTCAAATTACTAACCTTTCAGGAAGTTCAACGTGCGCATTGGTTTATATTGAGTAATTGTGATGGTGTGCAACCGTGTTGAACGTAAGTTTTTATGGTGCATAACCATAGTATTTTTGTCATACATTAACCTAACTCATTTTTTGTAGGCAACATCTAACAATGCTACAATGTGGTGGTGACCATAACGTTGATGGAACACACAAAAAAAGAATTTCCTAAATGGTTTGAGACAACTGTAAGGCCTAACATTTTATATTTATTTTTATTTTAACATTAAATATTTCAGTTTGTTATATAAACACATCTATTGCTCTCATTTTAGATTAACAACCAAGTGCAAAATGGTCAATTGGACTCATAATCCTCGTTGGTTTCTTTGGCTTATGGGCCTCAAAGGCAGGCTTATGAATACAGTGGATGCATTGTCAACGGAGTTAGATTTCATACCGAACAGCGAGATGTTACTCATGTGACTCACAAATTATGAAATTATAGTCCAAGGAGAACACAGCTCATATCTTATTGACTTCTACGGAGTGTTGCAATCGGTCATTGAGTTGATATACCGACCCAGACGACATATTGTGCTATTCGAATGTATGTGGTTTGAAACAAATGCCAGAATGATCCATACATTTTTTGGTACAAGAATGATCCATACATTTTTTGTACCCAAACACATTCAGTGATATATATATCTGATCCAAAGTTAGGAACTGGATGGATGGTGGTAGAAAAGTTACAACATAGGGGCATTTGGGACACGCATGAGAAAGATAGAGTTGACATATCAGATGAAACACAAGAAGTCTCCGGCAACTTCGAAGTTCCTGAACAAATATTTTATGGACCAATTGTCACTGTTCCTAAAAATATCACATTAACACGAGATAATACAGACGTTGAGATAATTCCTCATTCCGAAGTTAGCGTGGAAGTAGCAAGTGAAGAAGAATTTGACACTGAAGATGATTTCGATTCCAGTAATGAATCCTCAAATACCGAAGATAATAGTGATTAATGAAGTTATTGTATGATGTGATTGATGAATAATTTTTATTATTATATGTATGTTGCTTATTTTGAATTATTATTTAAATATGGTTGAAAGATTGTCGTAATTATTAATAGTAATTATCATATTAATGTTATTATTATTTTTAATGGTAGTAATTTAGCGTCAAAATAGAAACATCGACGCTAAATGTATACAATTTAGCGTCGAAATAATTTTCGACGTTAATATATATATTTTTTAATTTGACGTAACTTTAATATATATATTTTTTTGTGTCGAAAAAAAAAATCGACGCTAAATGATAGATATTTAGCGTTGACTTTTCTGTTTCGACGCTAAATATTATACATTTAGCGTCGAAAACTATAATTGACGCTAAATGTTAAACATTTAGCGTCGATGTTATATTTTTCGACGCTAAATAAAAAATTTAAATTTCAACAAAAATTAACCATAATTTTTTAATAAGCCGCCAACGTTTTAGCGTCGAATTATTCGACGCTAAATGTCCATTAAATCCCTAAAATCGGTGTCTTCTTCTTTCTCGACTCAGACGACCAAAAAGCCCTCTCACTGTCGAATTATTCTTTCTCGGCTCCAACCACTCTATTTTTCATCAAATTCATCGAATTTAAGGTAAGTGTTATTTGAATTTTATTTCTCATGGCATGAATTGGATTTGAATTTCATTTTCTTGATGATGATGATGGTGGGTGTTTGGATATGGGGTTTGTATATGGGTTTTTTCTTGATGATGATGAAGGTGCTGAGAGTTAGGGTTTGCGTTGATGTCTTGGTTTAAAGAGAGAGTTCCATTGGTGAGGGTTTGGCTGCTGATTATATTCGGTGAGTGCGTGAGGGTGTTTGGTCGGTGGAGGGTTATTTTGCTTTAGTTTGAGTTAGTGAGTTAGGGTTTGAGTTGGGCAGATTATATTCGGTGAGTGAGTTAGGGTTTGAGTTGGGCAGTGCTTTAGTTTGTCATGGTTGTATGAGCTTTGTTTTGTTTTGGTCGTTAGTTGTTTGTGTCTTCTGTGTGTTCAATGAGAGAGGATGGGGCGTCCAGAGAGAAAGGGGGCGTCCAAAACAGCAGCAATTTGTGATGATGGCGTGAGTGGTTGGTTCGTGGGAATTGTGATGATGGCGTGATTGGATTTGGCTTGTGGTGAATCTGCGTGTGGTGGTCGTTTGTGATGATGGCGTGAGTGGTTGGTTCGTGGGATTTTGACGTGATTTGTGAATTATTGTTGAATTGGCCGAGCGAGGTTTATTTGGCGTTGTTTGCTTGTGGCTATGTGAGTGAGAGCTTTATATATTTTTGTTTGTGATTCTTGTATGTGAGAGAGATTTAGGTGAGCGAGAGAGGGAAGGCCAATGCCGAGAACATTAAACTTTGTGGGTTTTTGCAGATGGCACCGGGCAATCACAGACGGGCTAATGCGACTCCATCTACATCAACTGTCCCTAGTGGAGTCTCTGCTAGCACATGTGAGTCCAGTACAGCGAAGGGTCGAGGACGCACCCGTGGTCTGGTGTTGGCTAAGTACGTTAAGGCTCATGGCCGTATCCGGATTGAGATATCAGATGATGGACACAGTCAAGTCGGACAATATAATTCAGTGTTTACTACAGCCATTGGAGCTACAGCTCGATTTGAAGCTCCCCAAAACTACGTTTCTTGTAGAAAGATACCGTGGGAGACGAAAATCAACCACATATTCTCTTCGCTACTTGAGAGTTTCCGTACGGTATTAAGTTTTCAATATTGTTTGTTAGTTAACATTTTTATTTTATACTTATTTTTACTCGGTTGCTATTCATGTAGGGGTGGTTCAACTTCGATCTGACCAAAGTGAATGTCCAACAATATATTGACTACCACATGGGGAAAAGTTATAAATGTTATAGGACAAAAGTCCCGAAACCAAAATTCGACGAACATGGACCTTCAGATGCTCCACAACACAAGTCTGATTTTATAGAGGAGCAAGACTGGACATTCTTATGTGAGCTTTGGTCTAACAAAAAACACGAGGTAAATTTTGAAATGAACGGAAATTTATAATTGTCTTTGTTTTCGGTACTTACAGTGTTGGTAAATACAGGATAAATGTCACGCAAATGCGGAAAATCAAATCACTTGCGTTTTAACCACCGTGGAGGTTCGAAGCCATTTATCCAACATCGTGCCGAACATTCTGAGGTAAATATATCCTAATGTAAAACAGTTCATTGTTTTTACTAATGTGGAATAATATTGAATATATTTTATGTTTATAACAGAGTAGCCCATGTGAGGTGCAATTATTTCCAGATTTTTTCCGTGTGACGCATTACAATGAGAGAAACAAATGGATAAATGAAGAAGCTGAACGCTGCTATGTAAGTTTCAGTTTTTAAAAAAAAAAATTAATATTATATATGATAATTTTTTTTTCTCAAATTCTAATATTAACTTATTTTTTGAAACAGAATGAGATGATTGAACTCCAACATCAAACTCAGAAGACATGGTCCGACCCGAAACCAGATGAGCAGTTGTCGCAATTGGTTTTCAAGAATCAGACAGCTTACAACGTTGGCCTTGGCACTCGTAAGAAGTCGACGTCATCTGGACGCAATACTATTAATTCGGAAAATGCCTCTTTTCGAGACGAGTTAGCCATCACCCGAGACGAGTTGAAGCAGACTAAGGACGAGCTACAACAGGTCAAGCTGGACCACGAGAAGAAGATGGAGCAGTTAGAACAGCAAATGCTCCATTTCCGTCAGATGGTGGAGGCCTCAATCAGTCATGATGCATCGGGCTCAAGCATCCCCCCATCACAGCAGCAATAAATTTTATATTTGGTTTTGTATAAACATTTTGAACAAATAGTTTTAATATAATATTTTTTTCTAAAAAAAATTTCAATATAATAATTATTATAATATTTCGTAATTCTGTATTAATCAGAAATTTTTTTCAATTAAATTAAATATTAAATTAATTATTTTAGACCAAAAAGAAGTAAATTAATAATTTTTTTAAAAAACAAAATTTTTTAACTATTTTCGTCGAAATAGTCGACGCTAAAAGTTTGACTTTTGGCGTCGAAAATTTCGACGCTAATAGTTACAAAAAAATCGCCGTTGTAAGTATACAGATATTACATTTTTAATATACTCTAGCGTCGAATTATTTCGTCGCCAAATAGAACCTATAGCGTCAGCTAATTTAATTTAGCGTCGAAATAAATTAGATGCAAAAAATATAATTTTTAGCGTCGCAATTATTTATTTCGATGCTAAAAGTTATTATCGTCGACATTTCGGCGTACACTTTTTGCGTCTAATTATTTCGACGCTAATTATATTTGGCGTCGAAAATATGGATTTTGGCGTCGATTTATTTCGACGCTAAAGGCACTACAACAAAATAGACCTTTAGCGTCCAAACATTTAGCGTCGAAACTTTTTTCGACGCCAATAAACTCTTTAGCGTCGAAATTAGATTCGTCGCTAAAGGTTTATCTTTTAGTGTCGAAATAATTATTGACGCCAAAGGATTGATGATTTAGCGTCGAATTTCTATTTCGACGCTAAAGGTTCCATCATTTAGCGACAAAAAATAATTTAGACGCTAAAGGTTGTCGAAATAGAATTTGGACGCTAAAGGTTCAACCTTTAGCGTCGAATCTAAATTTCGACGCTAATGGTTAATTTTAATTTTTCGAATTCCCCCTTAAAAAATTTGAATTTATCGACTAATAAATTCAAATTTAAATTTTGACATTTAGCGACGAAATTTTCGACGCTAAAAGTCAAAAATTCGACGCTAAAGGTTAATTTTAAAATTTTTGAATTCCCCCTTAAAAATTTTGAATTATCGTCTAATAAATTTAAATTTAAATTTTGACATTTAGCGACGAATATTCGACGAGATCAAAATTTTGGCGGAAAATTCCCGCTATTTGAGGATTTTTAGCGACGAAATCCTTTTCGTCGCTAAAGGTTTTTTTTTGCCTAAAATTCGTTTGCTCTTTCATTTCTTCTATTATCACTTTCTTTTCTCATACTCTTATTTCCTCTCTAAATTTATTTTTCCTTAAATGTTTTGTTTGTTTGTTTGTTTTGTATTTTATATTCACATCTATATTTATTTATTTATTTTTGTAGGGGAATATGAAGATGAAGAAATGGTGAAAATGATGATAATGAAGAAAATGAAAAATAAATGAAAGTGAAGATGGAAAATTTTTATCATTGTATTTTATCATTTTATATTTTTTTGTTGTGATAAATTTTGTAATTTTAGTTTTATATCAATAAAAATATCATTTTATATTTTGTTATTGTGATAAATTTTGTAATTTTAGTTTTATATCAATAAAAATGTCATTATTATAAATTTTAGTAACAAATTTGTAATAATTTTTATAACAAATTTAATTACTTTTGTAATGAAATTAGTTTGAGATTAATTTGTAATAATTATTCTTATACCTTTTAGCGTCGAAATATTCGACGCTAAATGTAATAAAATGATATATATTTTTTAATATATATATCATCACCTTTAGCGTCGAATATTTCGACGCTAAATCAACTTTTTGGCGTCGAAATTATTCGTCGCCAAATACATGTTTTAACGTCGAAATCTTTTTGACGCAAAATGTTGTACTTTAGCGTCGAAATTTTTTATTTCGACGCTAATTGTCTTTCTCGTCCAAGTTTAACTTCGAAAATTAGCGTCGAAAATTTTCGACGCTAATAACCTTTAGCGTCAAAAATTTGTACTTTAGGCGTCGAAAAATTTCGACGCTAAGACCCTTTTTTTTTGTAGTAAGGGTATAAATTTTGTAATAAAGTGAATGATATCTCTCCCAAGATCGGGGCAATATTATACCTTTGACGTCTTAATTATTTGATCAAAAATAAATCATTAGTTTGCTCAGAATTACTTTAATATTAGTTGATATCACATTCTAATGTGGTGCTAAAAACACAATAACTATTTTCGTACTGTCTCAGGATATAATCAAGATATTTGGTTTGTTTAATAAATTTTTTAAATCGTTGGTAACTCATTTCAAACCATCTCTTCCGGGCTTAAACGAAACAAGTAAAACTTCCGGTTGTCTCAAATTCTTACAAGAAAGACATTATTTGGATTCGAACACATGACCTGAAAGGTCAGATCCTGAGTCATACATCACCAAGCAACGCCCCTTGTGATTTTTTGAGAATATTTAAATTTACCATTGGTTTTAGTTATATATATGTGAGATATTTGTATGAAGTTGTAATTAGCTGCTATTGGATAGCTGCCTATGTAATTAAATTTTAAAATACTTAAATGTTTAATCTTACAAATGTACGCGTGTCACAAATTTCTTAAAGATGTTAATAAATAATTTGAAAAACACATTATTAAAATTCATTGATTCTGGTTTTTCGGCCCCCAAGAAGTTAGAATCCCAATGATGGATAAAGTGGGTTTTATACTTAACAAATAAAAGTCCAAGATCTTCATGAGGATGAGAGGTATGACATAGGGGCCCGAGTCCGAGGTGCAGAGAGGCAACCCGAGGCAGAACTAGAGTATTTGTTGGGAAACCGACCCGACCTTATAAGAAAGTACCACACTCGACATCATTGGAATATTTGTGAAGATTGACCCGATGTGGTCAGGTCCGGCCCAACATCAGACTCATATAGCAGCATCTTCATTAGACTCGGCATTTAGAGCCTCGTGTCAGCTTCTGAAATCATATTCGACTCAACAGATCAGACCCGATCGAGGAAATGAGAGGAAGTCAGACCAAACATTGTAAGGATGTTACTTATTCCAACAGACTGGCCCAAGAATGTTGGTCGGGATTGCAACATTGTATTTTTAGATGGACGACGTAAGCCCTAAACGGAAGTTTGAGCTTCCCAATGATTGATGAGACAGAAGTAGGCCAACGAATAATGGTACGGAGCAGGGCAACAAATTTATTGACTGGCACACGCAATCGCGCATGAGTAGTTGGGACGCAGGCTGGCACATGAGCTGAAACGTGTAGCAGAGGGTAAAGTAGCGTAATTTAAAGAGAATCAGGTGACAGAGAGTAGTTGTGTCAGGCGGCAGGTTCACGTGGCTAACGTCACAAAGTCAGCGTAACTGTGGAGTTTTGTTAGGGTTGGTGCTCTGAGAGTCAATCCGGATCATATTTATGTCTGATTCATGAATACGAGCAATATTTTTTTTCATGATATTATTTATTTAATGGTAGCACCTCTTGTCTTTTATGTACGTATTCGATCTAATTTCGATTAGATTGAAACTAAATCCAGTTTAGTGATATGTATATATTCTGACAGACTAGCCTAAGAATATTGGTCGGGGTTGAAACATTGTGTTTTTAGATGGACGAAGTAAGCCCTAAACGGAAGTTTGAGCTTCCCAATGATTGATGAGACAGAAGTAGGCCAACGGTTGATGGGACGGAGCAGAGCAACAAATTTATTGACTGACACACGCAATCGCGCAAGAGTAGTTGGGACGCAGGCTGGCACATGGGCTGAAACGTGTAGCAGAGGGTAAATTAGCATGGTTTAAAGAGATTCAGGTGGCAGAGAGTAGTTGTGTCAGACGGCAGGTTCACGTGGCTAACGTCACAGACTCAGCGTAACTGTGGAGTTTTGTTAGGGTTGGTGATCTAAGAGCCAATCCGGATCATATTTATGTTTGATTAATGAATATGAGCAATACTTTTTTCATGATATTACTTATTTAATGGTAGCACCTCTTGTCTTTTATATACGTATTCTATCTAATTTCGATTAGATTGAAACTAAATCCAGTTTAGTGATAAGTATATATACTAGACAAAGGCCCCATGATTTACAACTTAGTGCACAGTTACAACATAGCTTGTAATTGACATTGGGAAGTGTCACTATAAGTTGTATATCCTTAAATTAAGTTCATGGTCAAGATTTACTGACATGGGTCGGTTAGTAAAATTCGCTGAGACCAGTACATATCGTATATCGGACTTGGTTCGATGGTTTATCCCAATGAACCATGAGTCTTGGGAGACTCGTATAGACGGGTAGGTGTTTATTTGATAAACATTGAATGACTCACCAAAGATTTCCTAATATATGGTACACCAACGTCAATATGAATCTTCTCGGGTTGAGTAACATAGTGATTCTTTGACTTGAGATACCACTGTGGATATATAAGTAATCCTCCACACTTAGATGGTAGTACCGATCTATTTATATCAGACATCCGCCTGTTCGTTGGGTGTAGACTCATGCTCATGATATCATGTGAGTATCAATAAAGGATCCGTCAATTCTGTGTACAGAGCATATGTAGTCCATAATTGATTAGCGATCTGTTAAATATATGACCATAATATACTTTGGAAGTGAGTTTCGAATGTTATTTAGAGATTACTAATAGATACGTCGACGAGATTATTCCTATAGAGATTTGACATTTATATCTATACCTTTGGGATAATTCGGATACCTGTGACGGACGGATTATACGTATGTAATGACCTCGACCAACATGATTCATCGAGTTTATCTGTGGTCGTCATAATTTACGGGTTGGTGAATTATGGACATGAAATTGGATTTCGTAACAGATATGCCTGAATCTAGAGTCTCACTAATGAAATATACTCGTAGAGCACTAGGGCAACTGTTATGAATAATACTGATTATTTATAACTCGTTTAACTGTTAAACGAAAAATACATGCGATCGGGACCAAACGGTCATTTCCAAAATTTATGTGTATTTTATTTAATACTTCATTTTATTAAATACACATTAATAAAATATCAAATTGAGATTTTTGATATATATCTTTAAGATATTTATTGTAAATATAATACATATATTTGAGATATTTATATTTATTATTTAATTATTTAATTGTTAATTAATTAATTTATTTATAGAGTAAATATCTTTTATAATGATTTGCTTTATTATAGCTTGGAAATGGCATGATGCCATTGGAACATATTTTGTTTCCTCTATTAAAGATTAATTGTTAACTTTAATTTTACAAAATGTGTACCAATGATTTTTTAACAAAATAAAATAATTATTATTTATTTTTGGAAGGTAAAATTTCGGCCATTAGGTTTTTGTTAACAAAAATTATTTTGTTTTCAATAAAAATACTAAGACAAGTTCACAAATATTTTACAAATGGAGTTGAGAGAAAAATGTGGAAGAAAGAAAGAAAACAAAGCCAAAAAATGGAATTTTGGTTAGTTTTTCACATTTTCTTCTATATAGAAAATGTTTCAATCAATCTTAGTTTCAATTTTTGTTTATTAGCCATTCATAATTAACCTAGAATTGTTCTTTATTAATTTCATGATGGTGAGACTTGATTGGTGTGGTAATTGGATGATTAAAGTATTGAATTTTGTCAATTTAATGTAAATTATCCAATTTGAGTAATTGCGAAATTACGGTTCTTAACAGTAGGCATTGCATTTTCGCATGTGAAACCCGATGATGAGTCTCAGTTGGAGGCACTACCTTTTTAGCTAAGGATATTGCGGGAAACGGAGGTCGGAAGGGGAAATTCAGAATAAGTACGTCATCAAGTTCATTTCACAAGTTCACTGTCTTCGTTAGTGCTGCGTTCGTTACTTCGTTCGAACGTCAGGCAGATTGCAGACGTTTGTGTAGCGTTCGAATGGGCGTTCGAACGGAGTCGGTATTTCTGGTTTTGCTACTAGCCTCGCACCCCAGCCCAATTATCCCCCCAAAGCCCATAAAACACATCCCAATTAATAAAACACATTTAAAACACATGGGAAATTAAATTAAATATTAAATAAAATAATTAAACCATTTACCAATTAAACAAAACACAAAATATAATCATACCTAATAAAGATAAATCAAATATATTAACTTCCTAACCAAACAAATCACATACTAAATTAAAAAGGATGTCATGCCTAATTAAAATCAATCATAACAAATTAAATATTTTGTATTCCTAATCTAGCCAAGATTTGTCCCCCCTCAATCTTTGACTTTCCTTGCTCAAACACCAAATCATATCTCTCTTTAATGCCAAAATCCCTTCCTTGTGAGACGAGGTGGAGCCCTAGCCCTTCTCTATATAAACAACCCTTAACCAAGACATGCACTCCTCTAGCATATACAGATAACTCACAGAAAAATCATAACACAAAGAGCCTTAGCCATTCACGGCAATAGCAACAGGAAGAACACAAACCATTCCCCTCATATCCTCCACTCCGTAACCGAAAACAGCACCCTCCTAAAACCTCTACCCATCACCGAAAATCTCTCCATACAGCAGCCCTCCATCACCGAAAACATACCTCCAAACAGCAGCCCAAACCACTCCCAAAATAGTCCCTAAAATCCCTTAAAACAGTAACATAAACTGCACTGATAATCCTTGAAATAACCACACAAAACTATACTAAAAACCACGAAAAAAAACACTCGAAACAGTTCGTTGAGACGCCAAAGCAGGTGACCTGAACAGTGAGTAGCAAAGTAGAGACCAAACAGCAGCAGAATGGAGACCGAACGGCAAGCAAAATAGCAAAACAGTGGGCTATGACGCTAAACCAGTGAACCTGAGAAGTTGAGGAGCTGTACCATTCCGACGTCCGTGAAACGCAAGCCTGAAAGTTGGCAAAAAGGTTAGACCTGAGGGTATTTTCCACACTCGTTTTCTTTTTTATTATGTATTGAATATTGCTTGCATGACTGTCATGTTGGAATGTATGTTGTGGCCCTTGAGTAGATAAATATGCATGAATTATGAGATGTTGTATGTTGTGGCTTTGGAATAAAATGAGAGACGTGTCAACTCTCGCGGTATATCGGATGGAAACCCGGACATAAATTTCATAGCCGATTCCGAATGGACGGTAATATGATCTGTACTCGGGATACAACTCCACGTACCGCTTGAGTAAACGGCACCCTCTTTTGTTTTGTGTTGCTTTGGTTTATTTATTTTTCGTCACTTGAATTCTGCATGTTGCTTATTTATGTATGATTCAATCGAGCGCATGGGCTTAGTAAGTGGAATGAAAGATCCCCTATGAGGAGGGGTTAAAGCCCTTTACCACAATGCTTTGCCGCGCCGGTTGATGTGTGTTCGGTTGAATGCAATATACGTTCAATCGGACATACTGAGTTTGATATTATTACTTTTAATTCTTGTATGCATGATTCAATCGAGCGCATGGGCTTAGTAAGTGGAATGAAAGATCCACTATGGGGAGGGCTCAAAGCCTTTTACCACGATGTTTTGCCGCGTCGGTTGATGTGTGTTCGGTTGAATGTAAGATACGTTTAATCGGACATACTGAGCTTGACATTGTTGTCTTTATTCTTTGTGTTGCATGCATCAGGTCTGGTTCCGTTCGAACACGTTCTCGAACGCTACACGAACGTGAACCTTCTGTTTACCGTTCGAACGCGTTTAAACGCTACGCGAACACACACGCACTTTCTTAGTCTCATAATGCATCAGGTCTGGTTCCATTCGAACGCGTTCTCGAACGCTATACGAACGCGAACCTTCTGTTTACCATTCGAACGCGTTCTCGAACGCTACGCGAACGCACACGCACTTTCTTAGTCTTATCATGCATCAGGTATGGTTCCGTTCGAACGCGTTCTCGAACGTTATACGAACGCGAACCTTCTGTTTACTGTTCGAACGTGTTTTCAAACGCTACTCGAACGCTCACCCACTGAACTGAGTCATTTTCATCAGATTTCATACATAGTTTTCCTAGTAGCTATCCCCACATGTATGAATACAATGTGTTTAATGTATTACGATTCATATACCTATGTCATGATAACATTTGAGTATTATTTCTTGTGGTATATCGGATGGAAACCCAGACATAAATTCCGTAGCCGATTCCGAATGGACGGTAGTACGGTCTGTACTTGGGATACAATTCCACGTACCACTTGAGAAGGTGCTCACACGTGTGCTTGTGTGGTTAGTATGTGTGCTTGTGTTTTCTTGAATATAATATACCAGTGAAGTTGTATGTTTGTCGCTCCTTTGATGTACTTTCAAGCATGCAATCTTAGATGTGAAATACATGTAAATTTAGATGCAAGTTTTATTTTATACATGTGAATTTAGAAGCATGATACTCTTGAAAATAAGTGTTATTTAAGCTTGATTAAATTATTACATAAATCCTTCCATTACAAGTGACATAAGTAAGGGACCATTCCGAACCCAACGGTTTGAGGTCTTCCATTGCGAGGGGTGAGTGCGGCCTTAAATCTCATTTTCCCGGTTCACACCGGGTGGCGACTCCATTACTCTCCGGTTTAGTCCCCCGTGGCTACTCCGTACTCCCAACCGGGCCGCGAGCCCGGGACAACATGCGTCATCCATTTTATGTGTCCCACATTAACCCATTCAAATTTTGGGTATTTTCATATATATGATATAATTTGATTATATTTGATGTATATAAAATTTGAGATTGATTGGATTTGATCTTGATGTGTTTTGAATAAATTGGGTTAAATTACAATTAATACAAAATCTGGGATGTTTTCGTAATTCTGGAAAAATCTGGGCAGTTTCATAATTCTGGAAAAGTTTATGGTTTATGTTGCAAATTGTATAAATTATTTTGGGATTGATTTGGAAATAATTAAATATGTATTTGACAATTTAATGATCAAAATGATTAATTTTTAAAGTGTAGGGGACTCATAGCAATTAATGATAAATCTGATTTTTCCGATAAAATTATAATTTTTATTTATTGAGTAATTAAAATAAATTGGTTTATTTTAATTGCCCAAGAAAAATATTTATCGGAAATTATTTCGGAGTGAAAATACGCGAAAACGGTGTTACCGGGTAACGACTGCCCAAACAGTGAACTGGCCACTGTTCTGGTAGCCCACGAACTGTCCAAATGTTTTTGGAGCTGACCTGGGCAGTCTCCATAAGTATTGGTCGGTCGGTTCGACCGGAAACATGTTTTATGCTATTTTGCGGAAAAATATTTTCGCAAAAGTTTCGCGATGTTTCTATATTATTTAAATCGTTACATGATATCGAATAAATATGTTTATCTGAAATATGAATGAATTATTAATATTTGATATTAAATAATTTATTCGTAAGTTTAAAAATTTTAAACTACGATTTCGCCCGAACAACGCTTCTTCTGCTGCGTCTCCCTGATTTAACCCAAACAAAAATGGTATCAGAGCGAGTCTGATCCTGGACGCCCGATATGATTAGCCCTTTAAAATTCAGTGTTTAATTTAATCATTACTTAATACATGCATGTGTTTATTTAATTTGATTAAATAAAGTAAAATTATCTTTGTTGGAAAATCTCTATTTAAATAAGGTTTTAAGAAAGTGACCAGTATTAGGAATACTTGTTTCTTCGTCCGCCTTGTCAATACAGATGTAAATGTTTTCATGATGCTATGGCTGTAACGTGCCAAAGCTGTGCAGTTATGGTTGGAGGTAGTTCATTTGCGCCGATAGAACTTATATGATAAGAGACATATCCAAGTGAAAGTGGAAATCCTGAACGTGCCAAAGCTGTTAGGACTACATCGGTAACTTGAGTTTGTCATTGACAAGTTTAACCTTGATACACCTCATTGTGAATGTGCCAAAGCTGTCATAAAGAGAAATGATCAGGACCGAACCCAGGAGTCACAGTGAGTGTGATTGATAATGAGTTGTCTACCTAATGAATATACATAGACGAGAACGTGCCAAAGCTGTGAGTCGAAATATATTCATGGGGTCCACTTCCCATTATGGAATTCAATTTAATTATTGAATTCTCATTTCCTTTGGGGATTACGGTATTACGTAAAGTAGTGGGAGACACTCATAGGTTAAAAATCCTTAACTTATGCGGTGTGTAATATTATATAAATTGTCGCTCATGTTGTTCCTTATTCTATTAGTTTGATAGAATTAAATTTTTATCCATTGCATGCATGTTATGTATGTTTTCTGACTTCAATTATGGTTGCAGATTTCTAGAATAGGTTATAGATTATAAAAGATAATGATATAATCCTTCTAGACAGAATAGCTTCTTATGCAGTAAATATTGTCATAAATTGGTTCATGTCTTGAGATTCTTCACTGGCAATAACAAAACCTCATTAGGTATTTATTTATCTAATAATGACGTTTCTTGGCTTTAGTGTCATTTAGATGTCACATGTCAGACACTATTTGTTTTTCGATTATTTGCAAATGTTGTAAATAATTTGAAAGTAAATAATAAAGCTAAAGAAAGAAGATGCGTATAGTTGTGTATAGAAAATAATGATTTTCACAATACGACAACTGTTGATATTGGATATCAGATCTTCCGTCTAGTTATTTAAAATATTGTTGAATGATTGTTTCGATATTTGATATCAGAACTTGCGACTATTTGATAGTTACCTGTTTTTTGTAAACAGTTGTTACATATTTTAAAACAACTAGTAGTGTCATTAAAGTATAGATAAACATTAAGAAAAATATTCAGTTAAGTAAATAACTTAAAACATTATTTTATCAGATTTTAGCACTTAAGTATTCCATATGGTAAATGATGGTCTGATATGAGATCACACCACATATCCTTATCCATTTAACGAATATTATATTCAGGAAGGTGACTAAATCTCATTTTACCAATGACTGTCATTGGACCAGAAAATTTATTAAATTGATACATTGAATGTATGTAATTTAATGAATTGAAAATTACTTAAGGTAGTTTTCTTTACTTTGTAACTTAGTCAATGAACTGTTGTGACTTAGTTACGTATTTATGATGAAACGCGGATATAATATTTTGACTGGTTCAAAGATATTCAATCTGAAGTTTTGAAAATTTTATCTTTAAAATTCATCGTGAGTGTTTGAATTGTTCAAAAATATTTGATATGATCAAACATATGAATTTATGGTAATTTGTTCTAAGTTTATTTGAAGAATATAATTCTTACATCAATATTATTCTTCCACGATTCCATACTGATAGAATTGGTTAGTGGAAGAAATCAGATCTTATATTATATTATTCGTTTGATATTGAGTGTTACCGAATTAGTTTCAATACTCTTGGGGTTATGCTCCTATAACACTAATTCATCCTTTTAATTTAGGTTCCATAGTTTCTACAGTTACGTATATGATGTGTATAAGTAGAAAATTTGAATCTTGAAATATTTGAGATTTGAATCTTTCTTTTGTATAATAGTTATATAATCGAACTGTACTTGCACCTCGGAAGTACGAGTAGAAGTTTATCATTTATTTTATTTAATGGAATATTGTATTCTATTTAATAAAATATATTTTATACGATCTCGAGCAATAAAATTATTTATTACTTAGTGTGTAACATTGGATGTTAACTATTGTAGAAAAGACTTGACTTATTGAAGTCAAATACAGTGATAAACTATAAATGGAACTACATAATTAATAAGATGAAAATACCATTTTATATACTTCCATATAAGTGCTATAGGATGTCAGAATCATTCGCAAAGTATTTGATACTTAATGGTTCTGTTGTTTTCTTATCGAATAAAATTATCCTATAACTTATAGTGAAACCGATATTTGATATCGATTCCAGAAATTAACATTAAACGATAGATCTAAGATTGTTAATAGCTTACTACGATCAAGTTTGGAACTTGATTGAGCTTTCATTATGAATCATTCATAAAATGTGCAAATGGTTTACGCAGTAAAAGCACAGTGAGATTTATAAAGGTTTGACCTTTATAGTATGACATTGAGAAAAGTTATACTCAGCAATCTATTGTAGATTCTGAGGAAACTTGTCTCTAGTTGCACTGATTGAATAACTTAAGATCTGTTGGTTAATGATGATATTAAATTGTACATTTTAGCTAAAGAATACAAAGTGGTGTTTCTGAATGATTTCTTCAGATAAGAGATCCAATGTGATTTCTTAGTTTGAAGTAGGGGTGAGCAAAACCGGTTTCGGTTCCGATTCCGCATGGAACCGGAACCTACCCAGAAAAATTCGGTTCCGCACTAAGTGGAACCGAAACCTACCCAATTAAACATGGTACCCTATTATTCGGTTCCAATCCGGTTCCGGTCCGGTTCCGAATTACCATATTTTAAAATATTTTAATAAAAACTACATTCCAATACGAGTTCGTAGGAAAAAACGGGGACCAAATCGGAGTGCGGAAGCTCAAGAATTAAGAAAATGAAGTTTTCTTATTCGTATGATATTTATATTTTATATCCAGCAAGCTCCAGGTTGAGAATATACATTAATTTTACTTCTCTTTAAATCATTAATCAAATCATTATTCCTATGATATTTATATCCTCCGAGCTCCGGGCTAACAAGGTTACATAGGCCATCAGTAGTCCCAGTTTAAATAGAGGCCATCAGTAGTCTCAGTTTGACACTCAGTTGAATGTAATCAGAACAAGTAAATAAAAAATGTTATAATCCAGTAAAAGTATTGGCCAATTGGAAATAGCCAGTAATAACAAGAAGTAATAAAAATGTTTTAAACATCTATAAATTTCACATTGTTAATACTAGATTCACTCTCAGAAATACAGTTTTCGACCTAATTTAGATTCTAAATTTCAACAGAAATTATCTGGTACGTTATTAAAACCGGTTCCATGGTCCGGTTCCGGTTCCGATCATTTTGGAACCGGAACCTACCCGGATAAAATCGGTTCATCCATTTTTGGAACCGGAACCTACCCGATTATAACTGGTTCCGGTTCCAAACCCGGAAAATCGGTCCGGTTCCAACCGGTTCCAGGTAGACCCGGAACCATTGCTCACCCCTAGTTTGAAGAGTTCGTTTTGGAATGGCCCTGAAGTTTGTATTATGCTAAGATTACAATTTAGTATATTAGCTTATAAAGCCTATTGTAGACTCAGATGAGCTTTCTGGAAATTTGTATTTTCTAATTTTGATATCTGTCAGATTGTCTGATTTTATCAAAGCATAAAGATTACATATGAGATAGAAAGGTTAGTGGGAGCGTACAAATTTCTTTCTAGTATTTTACATCATAATGTGTTACTGTATTAATGAGATGTTAATGAGGTAAAATGTTTACATGAGTCTTATTTTCGCCGTGAAAACAGTGGGAGTGGTGTCTTTATTATATTCGATATAAAGTTTTATATATGATATAAAACTAAGAGACTTGTGAGATACTCTTATTAATCGTACATAATATATGATCTAATAAATTAAAGGACGCAACAAGACTATCTATATGACAGTTAGTTTAACTGTTTGACGGTTGGTGTGTGTCTTATGTATATTATTTATCTTTTGTAAATGATGATTCTTTTTCGAAAGAGATATTGATTAAAATGTCTAATCAATCTTATGCATCATATGATGATGGCATAATGGATACTATATTGAGTGCGATTAGAGATATCAATTTAATCATAATTGTTAAGAGTTATTTTGATATTCTCTAGATCATAAGACACTACAAGAAAATGGACCTTTAGCGTCCAAACTTTTAGCGTCGAAAATCTATTTGGACACTAAAATGTTAACCCTTTAGCGTCCAAATAGATTTTCGACGCTAAAGATTTACATTTTAGCGTCGAAATTTACATTCGACGCTAAACGTTTACCTTTTAACGTCGAAATTTAAATTTCGACGCTAAATGGTAAATTTAAATTTTTCGATTTCCCGCCTTCTAAAATTTGAATTTTTCGCCAAAAAAATTAAATTTAAATTTTTGATCATTTGCGACGAATGTTTCGACGCTAAAAGTCAAATATTTCGACGCTAAATGGTAAATTTAAATTTTTCGAATTCTCTCCTTATAAAATTTGAATTTATCGCGTAATGAAATTAGATTTAAATTTTTGACATTTAGCGACGAAATTTTCGACGCTAAAAGTCAAATATTTCGACACTAAAGGTTAAATTTAAATTTTCCGAATTCCCGCCTTCTAAAACTTGAACTTTTCACCTAATAAAATTTGATTTAATTTTTTTGACATTTGGCGACGATTTTTCGATGCTAAAAGTCAAAAATTTCGACGCTAAAAATCAAAATTTTGGCGGAAATAATTCCCGCTATTTGATGACCTTTAGCGACGAAAGCCTATTTCGTCGTTAAAGGTTATTTTTTCCTTATAAATTCATTTGCTCTTTCATTTCTCTTATTCTCACTTTCTTTCTCCCATATTCTTATTTTCTCTCTAAATTTTATTTTTCCTTATATGTTTTATTTCAACATCCAATATTTTAGTTTTTTAATTTTTTTTTGTAAGGAAATATGAAAATGAAGAAATTATGAAAATGAAGATGGTGAAGAAAATGAAGAACAAATGAAAGTGAAAATGAAGAATATGAAAGTGAAGATGGAGAAAATATATAGAAAAATTATATTTTATCATTTTGTTTATTATTTTAAGCTTTTTTGTTGTGATAAATTTTGTAATTTTATTAATATATTAATAAAGATATCATTGTCATAATATTTTATAACAAAATTGTAATTATGTTCTTATATTTTCTAAAAATTTAATTACTTTTGTAATTAAATTAGTTTGAAATTAATTTATAATATCAATTTTGTTATAATTAGTTTTAAAAACTAATTATAACGAATTTTTTATTTTATTTATTTTATTTTCATTTTTAGCGTCGAAAAATTTCGTCGCTAAAACTCTTTAGCGTCTAAATAAAATTTTTGACGCGAAAGCTTGGTCGAGGAAGATATTTAGCGTCGAAAATAAATTTCGACGCTAAAAATATATCTTTAGCGACGAAAATATTGGTCGCAAAAAGTATTAACTTTTAGCGTCGTACTTTTTGCGACCAATATTTTCGACGTTAAATACCTTCATTGACCAAGGTTTCGCGTCAAAATTTTTATTCGACGTAAAGACTTTTAGTGACGAAATTTTTCGACGCTAAAGATCCATTTTTTTGTAGTGAGATGGGTCTTGAAATATGTTCTTTATCATCTTTGAGATATTATGAACGAGTTTCTAATTAATGGAGAATAAATCTGCAACTATTAGGTTGAGATTAGTTTTAAGTCTAGTTATTACGTTAAACAATATACGTCATAAAGAGTTAGAAAAGATGCAGTGAAAATGTCATGGATAATTCTATTGTATGAGTGGAATTAGTTGCAACTTATGAAGTATTGATTTATGAAGTTGCATAGTGACCTCTTAGATTAGAAGTTTGTTATTAGTGTTGTGTTTGCGGTTGTCTACATAATATTTTGGATTTGATCCGTAAATACTTAGACAACTTAGTAGCTGAAGCACAATGTTGATATGGCACTTGAGTCATATAGATGTAGAACTTAGTTTATACAAAACTATGAATGATGCTTGCTAAGGAAAATGATTGTGTTTTTTGGACAAACTCAATCTGTCATAGTGGGCTTACTTGTTGTTACCTACCTATTCAGCGCTATGTGAGTTCTTAAGGGCCATGAGTATGTGATACACATCGGGATGTGTATATGATACCATGGAATGATACTAGAGCAAGTTGGAGAAATCGTTAGGGTTGGTGCTTTAAGCGCCAATTCGGATCGTATTTATGTCTGATTCATGAATACAAACAATACATTTTTTCATGATATTACTTATTTAATGGTAGCACCTCTTGTCTTTTATATACGTATTCTATCTAATTTCGATTAGATTGAAACTAAATCTGGTTTAGTGATATGTATATATATTAGACAAAGGCCTCAAGATTTACAACGTAGTGCACAGTTACAACGTAGTTTGTAATTGACATTGGGAAGTGTCACTATAAGTTGTATATCTTTAAGTTAAGTTCCTGGTCAAGATTTACTGACAAGGGTCGGTTAATAAAATCTGTTGAGATCAGTACATGTCGTATATCGGACTTGGTCCGATGGTTTATCCCAATGAACCATGAGTCTTGAGAGACTCATATAGACGTGTAGGTGTTTATTTGATAAACACTGTGGATATATGAGCTATCCACCACACTTATATGACAGTCACGTCACCGATCTATTTAGATCAGTCATCCGCCTGTTTGTTGAGTGTTTACTCATGCTCATGATATCCTGTGAGTATCAAGAAAGGATCCGTCAATTATGTGTACAGAGCATAGGTAGTCCATAATTGATTAGCAATCTGTTAAATCTGTGGTCATAGTATACTTCAGAAGTGAGTTTCAAATGTTATTTAGAGATTGCTAATAGATACGTCGACAAGATTATTCCTATAGAGATTTGACGTTTATATCTATATCTCTAGGATAATCCGGATACCTGTGACGGATGGATTATACGTATGCAGTGACCTCGACCTGTATGATTCAACGAGTTTATCTGTGGTCGTCATAATTTACGGGTGGGTGAATTATGGACACGAAATTGGATTTTGTGACGGATATGTCTGAATCTACAAAGTATCACTAATGAAATATACTCGTAGAGCACTATGACACTTGTTATGAATAATACTGATTATTTATAACTCGTTTAACGGTTAAACGAAAAATACATGCGGTCGGGACCTAACGATCATTTCCAAAATTAATGTGTATTTTATTTAATACTTGATTTTATTAAATACACATTAATAAAAATATCAAATTGTGATTTTTGATATATATCATTAATATATGTATTTGAGATATTTATTGTAAATATAATACATATATTTAATATATTTATATTTACTATTTAATTATTTAATTGTTAAATAATTAAATTTATTTATAAAGTAAATATCTGTTATAATGATTTGCTTTATTAAAGCTTGGAAATGGCATGATGCCATTAGAACACATTTTGTTTGCTTTATTAAAGATTAATTGTTAACTTTAATTTTACAAAATGTGTACCAATGATTTTTGAACAAAATAAAATAATTGTTAATCATTTTTTGAAGCTAAAATTTCGGCCATTAGGTTTTTGTTAACAAAAATTGTTTTGTTTTCAATAAAAACACTAAGACAAGTTCACAAATATTTTACAAATGGAGTTGGGAGAAAAAAATGGAAGAAAGAAAAAAAAACAAAGCCAACATTTGGAATTTTTGTAAGTTTTTGCACACTTTCTTCTATATAGAAAATGTTTCTATCAATCTTAGTTTCAATTTGTGTTGCTAAGTTGATGTCTCTACTCTTTTAGTTTGTGATTAAATTTGTTGGAAATTTGTTTGAAGATGTTAAGCATGTATAATTAATTTATAAGCTTATTAGTGTAATTAACCTTAATAAATTAATTACAAAATTAAAGTTGTCATTTTAGAGTTGATTAGTCATTCATAATTAACTTATAATTGTTCTTGATTAATTTCATGATGGTGAGACTTGATTGGTGTGGTAATTGGATGATTAAAGTATTGAATTTTGTCAATTTAATATAAATTATCCAATTTGAGTAATTTGTGAAATTAGAGTTCTTAACCCATTCAAATTTTGGGGCTTTTTATATATATGATATAATTGGCTTTTCATATCCAATTTGAGTAATTTGTGAAATTATGGTTCTTAATGCAATTGTCGCACCCCTAACAGTAGCTTAGTAATTGTACTATGTGGACTTTGGATGATGCCAAAATTATTTTCCAAGTCGGATTTGATATGTTTCACACGGAATTACAGGAGTACATATATATAACATTTATAATACAGTACTAGCTAGTGATAATATCTTGCCAAACTAATTAATTAAATTATTCTTTCGATGGGTAAAAAGCCACAAAATATAAACTTTATGTTACAAGTCATAGAAGCTTACTTGACCAGCGGCAGAACCCAGAGATTGGATTAATAAGAAAATATTTAGAAGATTGCAAAGACATAAAGTGGAGAAATCTTGAGGCAGTGAAGCTACTGTAGGCTTTAGACTACCTTAGAGGAGACAATTAGAGGTTACAGTGAGCCTCTTAGATGTCATGATACTGACAGCAAATTATCTTTTTTTAGGACGGCTTATGAGAGGGTTTCTTTCTCCGAGAAGCTCTCCTTTATGAACGTTGGTCCATTGGGTCATCTCTCTCTCTCTATAGTATAGACCCCCTTTTCTTTTTCATATTTCATTAAAATATCATTACTTTACCCTTCCCTGCCAAATAACATCTTAGGAATGTGACTAAGAAATTAAATTCACACAAGCCCTTTGAATTTGATACCCAAAAAAATTTCAAAACAAAACCCTTCAGAAAGAGAGAGTGAGGGAGTGACAAACATTCCAGTTGTATATTGTTGCTTTTGAGGAATGTAAATTTTTGGTGAACGCAATTAATACTGTTTTCAAAGCTCATAATTAATATACATATACAATTCTCTAGGGCTTGTTGTTTTATTAATTAATAATTAGTAATAACATAATTGTATTTGCATGCATGCATGCATGCAAGAGTGAAATTTTCTCCACGACGCCCCAGTGGCATGCATTAATTATCTTGATTGTAAGTAAAGGCGATTATGATTAATTTTACAAGGCATATCAGATATGGTCACCTTGGAAAAGTGGAAAAAAAGCAAAACCCAATTTAGCGGGCCCACCAAATCCAACGAGCCACATTACATCATGATTAATGAGCATGTTTTTGTAAGCCGCTTTTAAATTAATTTAGATGATGATTAAGCAAATCCCAGAGTTACATTAAAAAGAGTATATACAGATCCTCATTAATTACTCGAATTTATAGGCATCAGAGCAAACCCTAATCTCCCCCCTCCCAACTCCCGTCAACAGAGCGTGTGCAACACGTCAAGACACTGCCAACGCATATTATTTTCTCTTCGTTATTATTAAATGTCACGTAAAATGAGATCGCGTGAGGGCATATAAACAGTGCGCATGTGTAATCGCAAATGTAACGCATAGTGTCTTGGGCTAATCGTAGTTTACAAAGTGAATATAAATTATAGAGAGAGAGCATCTTTTGGAAAGCGGTGGTCGTCCCGTTTGTCGAACGCTGAAAATTCACCAATCTCTAGACGATCTGATTCTCTCTAATTTCTCTCTCTTCATGTTTTTTTTTTTTTTTTTTTGTTTTTTTTGAATCTTTTGATCAAATGGGGTTTCGATATTCCAGAGAGAAGTTTTTGTTTGTTCGCGTTTGCTTGCGCCCCTATCATGAATGTGGGGCTTTTATTAACTTTTAAGTACTTTTGTTTTTTATTTAATTTAGTTTTTTTTTTTTTTTTTACCCTTTTCTTTATTGAGTTTCCATCTTTGACTCGATATCAAGATCTCACAACACACACACACGTTAAGCCAAGCAAGGAACAGATGTTGCTTTGATGATTGCAGAGTATCTCATTTGGGATACTTTTATTATTATCTCTCTCTCTCTCTAGCTTTCTTTTTGGTCTCCCTGATCAAAATCTCCGGATCCCTTCTATAAGTTTACTGTTACTGTTACTGATGCTAGTACAGCTACTACAAACCAAAAAGCTTTTTTGGGTTGTGGGGGAATTTTGGATTGGGAACTTGAGGTGATATTATTATCATTATTACTAAATTGGCTTTGTTTTGGTTCACGTGATTTTCAGGGTACGTCCACTGTGTTTTACTGATTCAATATAATACTGTAGTAATAGTGTTACTTTTTGTAATACGATTAAAATTGTTTCTTCATTCTAGCCTCTCATATATCATTTCTTTTCTAATAATGAATATTTTGAAGAATTGGACTGCCATTAGCGATCAAAGGAGTGGGTGGACATGCCACTTTCTGTATAGAGTTGTGGTCAGTGGCACTGTTCTACCTTGGAAACCAGTTCAATGAATGTACGATTTGAATCAAACAAAACCAAACCAAGCGCTACAAAAGTGTGTGGAAAATAAACATACATTTTTTTTCACACACTTGAAATGTATAATTAACTTAATTTGATTGTTACTTTAACCTTCTGTAGAAGAGGATTAAATCTACTCTATAATGGTGATACTATAACATTCATTCAACAATCCAATAGAATCTTATCAATCTATATATTGCCTATTGCAGTAGGCCTCAATTAACCAATGTTACTTATGCCATAGATAGTGGTTATTTTTGGTATTGTGGTTCATTTGTTCTAAGATTATAAAATTATATTTTAATCAAAATACAAGTTTTAAGTGTATGATAATGATATAAAAATCCAATTATTAATTGTGATTAGAAAATAAGATCTTTAGCTATTATTTACCAGCCATCAAAATAATAAAAAATATATATTTAACATAAGATAAAATTATATATCCCCGTTAATAAATCACAATAGACGCAATTTGTATTCTCTCATGGCAATAATGTTTAAAAAAACAAATTTTTAACTACTAAACCAAGAAAAATAATAAGTGTGCTATTTGTGTAATTTGGAGGCATTTCAGGTTTTTGAGATATTTTATATTTATTATTTAAAAACATTAAAAAATTACCAAATTCAGAAAGCAAAATAAGCACTGCTAGTCCACGAGGAATGGATTATTTAATTTTGGTAGTGTAATTTAAAGCTTCCTCCTAGCTAGGTTTTGAATACACTAGGATGGTTTTCTGGCAGAGAATGTATTGTGGGAACAGTGATTGAAGCTGTTAGGAAACATAATCCCTAATATATTTACATGTTTGTCCTCTTAGGATCTAACCATACATGTATTACTAGTCCTAGATTTATTTACATGCTAATTGAAATAAATCTAAGTTAATCACAACACAATTGCATACTTAAACTTGTAGAGACCTCTTAATCAAACTTAATTGATTGCTTAACTCAATAAGCAAATGGTCTTATTTATAGGGAAGAATCAAGTCACTATTCATTGATTACTATTAATCAAATAATTAGGATGCATAATGACCTTTTCTAACCCTTCCAAAAATGTTACCATCATGGGTGTACCATTTGTTCCCCATTTAACATTTTACTAATTGTTGTTACTTAACAACTCTTGTTGTTACTTAATTATTTGATTAACAACTCTTGTTGTTTACTTAGTAATGAAATCATTACTAATTGTTGTTATTTAACAACACCACATAATTAACTTAATAATTTCCAACATGAAATTATTACTAATTGTTGTTATTTAACAACACCAAATAATTAACTTAATAATTCAAATGAAATTATTACATACAACTAATAATTTCCAACATCTCCCACTCACACATGATGGGATCAACAATTTTTATTATCTCTACAAGAATAATTCATACTTTGCAATTGTGCCGTGCGACCAGCATACTTCGAGAGCTCACTTGCTATACATCTGTTAGGAATATATAGCGCTCGAAAAATGGATAGAACCATAGTGGATTATGTATGCAGTATCCTCGATCATTTATCACATTAAATCTCTCTCGATCTCTTTTCGAATGTAATATTTATTTTGTATTCACAATCATGTTTGATCACATAGAATAACATAATTGGTCGACCAGTGAATACAAGCTAATGTGATATTACTCATATAATGATCTTTCTCATTTCTCGAATCTCTCAACTTTGATTCAATTCGCTTTTCCAGAGATGTTCTTTCAGATCGAATCTCTCATGATCTTTCAGCAACACTCCAAGATAGCGATCATCAAATCTAAGTTTTAAGAAGCAGACAAGAGTCTAAAGGGTACAATGTGAGATTGAAATAATCTCAAGGGTCTCACACAATATCAAGACTGAGATCTCTACTTGTATTACCCTCAATAGTCACAAATGTACACATGGTATGAAAACATGTGCTACGGTATTCTCTCATTTCCCATGGAGCGCATGTCTCATAAAATACCGTACAGATTATAGTTCAGACAAACACAATGTCTAACTCATAACTGACATTAAGACAAGTAAGGTGAAACGAACTTATTCACCTTTTAGGTCATATCATAGAGAAGTGACCACACATACGACATTACTTAATTTTCAGCTTGAGCTCTCTAAATTATCACTCAGATAATTAGCTTAAAAATTTGTCTCATCTCCCATTAACACAAAGTAATGGAGGCGATTGCCCGTGTGAGAGGGCCAATCATTCACTTGTCCGACATACTTCTCATACTAACATAATATATTTTTGTTTAAACATGTATCAACATAATAACATGTAAGCATTGAACACAAATATCAATGAGTATTAACATTAGTAAACATTATTTGGGAAAAAATACATATCATAATATGTAAGCACATTAACATCTACGCAATCCCTGAGTTTTTACATGTCTAACAAAGACATCTCTAGGAACAGGCTTGGTCAATGGATCTGCTACCATTTCTTGCGTAGAAATGTACTTCATGTTTACCTCTTCTCGTGCAACTATGTCTTTCACAAAGTTATATTTGGTATCTATATGTTTCGTTTTACAATGGAATTTTGGGTCTTTTGTGTAGGCTATCGCTGCTTCACTATCACAGTTAACTAATACTGGACCAGAAGCTTCATTTGACATACCCAAATGATCCAAGAACCTTTTCAACCACACAGCCTCTTGTACTGCTGATGAAAAGGCCACAAATTCAGCCTCCATTGTGGATAAGGCTATACAAGATTGTTTCTTACTGCTCCATGAAATGGCACCATTGTTTAGCAAGAAAACAAAACCGGAGGTAGATTTTCTTTCATCTAAATCTCCTCCCCAGTCAGCATCAGTATAGCCTCTCAATTGCAGATCATTTCCTTGATAACACAATGAGTAATCAGCTGTCCCTCTCAGATACCTAAATATTCTTTTAACTGCTTTCCAATGTGCTAGTCCTGGATTGGATTGGTATCTACTTACCATTCCAACAGCGAAACAGATATCAGGTCTTGTACACAACATTGCGTACATTAAACTTCCAACTGCATTTGCATAAGGAACTTTCTTCATTTGTTCCTTTTCCTGTGGAGTTTCAGGACACAATCTACGACTCAAAGCTTCAGTTTTCGTGATAGGAGTATCAATGGGTTTGCAAGCCTGCATTTGGAAGCGTTCAAGAATTTTCTTTATATATGACTCCTGTGAAAGAGATAATAAATTCTTTGAACGATTTCTTGAGATCTTAACCCCAAGAATATATGCAGCTTCACCCATATCTTTCATCTCGAAGTTAGATGATAACCATTCTTTAATGTGTTTTACAAACTCCTTATCATTTCCGGCTATAAGTATATCATCCACGTACAAAGATAAGATAATGAACTTATCTTTATCTCTCTTGGTGTACACACAATGATCCTCATCTATCATTGTGAAATCATTCGAAATGATTGTATTGTGGAATCGTATATACCATTGTCTAGACGATTGCTTGAGACCATATATAGACTTTAAAAGTCTACATACTTTCTCCTTTTCATTTTCTTTTATGAAACCTACTGGTTGTTCCATGTAGATTTCTTCATCAAGTTCTCCATTGAGAAAAGCAGTCTTTACATCCATTTGATGTAATTCTAGATCCATACTTGCTACTATAGCCAGAATCAAGCGAATTGAGGTAAACCTTACAACAGGTGAAAAAGTCTCTTCGTAGTCAATTCCTTCCTGTTGCGTATACCCTTTTGCCACAAGTCGTGCTTTATATCTTTCGATATTGCCATCGGCATTACGCTTTATTTTAAGAACCCATTTGTTCTTAACAGCTTTACGTCCTTTGGGTAGATCAACCAATTCCCAAACTTGGTTGGACCTCATTGACTCCATCTCTTCCATTGCTTTCATCCATTTTTCCTTAGCAGGACACTGAAGAGCCTCTCTTATGTTTCTAGGTTCTTCATCATCTTGAGGTAGAATCATAAAGGTTTCTCCTTCGATATCGAAACGACGTCGAGGAATGCCTATACGATTACTACGTCGCAATTGGGATTCTAGTGGTGGAACTGATTCCTCACTTTCGATATTATTCCCATTTGGATCGTGCACATTGCTCCCACTAGGATTATGTACATCACTCCCACTCGGATCACGTAAATGAGACTCGTGTGAAACTAATTCATCATTTTGAGATTCATGTGAAACAGATTCATCATGTTTTCTCAAATTTCTCTCATCACTCCCACTTGAATTAGGTAAACCCGAGTGTTCACCAATCATGTGATCCATGTGATCTTGAGTTTCATATAGAGATAAATCTTGACCTATCTCTCCCTGCTTAGGAAAATCATTTTCTAAAAATGTGATATCTCGTGATTCAAATTCTGTCACGCCTCCACTTTCATGTTCACCTATGCAAACATAACCTTTTGATTGTTCAGAATATCTTATGAAGATACTCTTTTTTCCTCTTGGGCCTAACTTTCCATGTTCGTGAGAACGCACATGAACATAAGCCGCACAACCCCAAGGTTTTAGAAAGTGAATATCTGGTTTACGACCTGTCCATAACTCATATGGTGTGGTGGACACAGATTTAGATGGCACTCGGTTAAGTACATATGTGGCAGTTAATAATGCATCACCCCAATAGGTTATAGGCAAATTTGCTTGTGCCATCATAGACCTAACCATCTCAAGAAGAGTTCTATTTCTTCTTTCCGCAACACCATTTTGTTGAGGAGTAGCAGGAGTAGTCAACTGACGACTAATTCCTTTTTCATCACATAATTCTCTGAACTGATCAGATAAGTACTCACGACCACGGTCAGTGCGTAGTGCTTTAATTTTCTTGTCCAATTGATTTTCTGTCAAATTCATAAATTTCTTGAAACATTCTAATGCTTCGGATTTATGAGCAATCAAATAGACATAACCAAAGCGAGTAAAATCATCTATAAATGTGAT
Source organism: Zanthoxylum bungeanum (assembly GCA_019454045.1). Lineage (NCBI taxonomy): Eukaryota > Viridiplantae > Streptophyta > Magnoliopsida > Sapindales > Rutaceae > Zanthoxylum > Zanthoxylum bungeanum. Next base: position 42,858 of record SKCR01036723.1, read on the forward strand.
GAAATAAGATGCTCCATGCCTTGCCCTGACATTCATTGGACCACAGATATCTGAATGAATTAATTGTAATGGAAATTCTGCTCTAGTCCCTTTTCCAAATGGTTTTCTCGCAGTTTTTCCTGCCAAGCAATATTCACAGGTTGACAATTCCACCTTCTCAATATTTCCCAGAAAGCCTTCTTTGGCTAATCTGTTCATTCTTTGCTGGCCAATGTGGCCAAGTCTAGCATGCCACACAGTTACATCACTATCATCACTGACAGATGAAGTAACAAACGAAAAACCGGAATTGTGATTAAAACATTCAACATTTAATACAATAAAACCATCCAGAAAATAACCAGAACCATAGTGTATTGTACCTAAGTACAAATCAACACCAAATTTATGGAAGTTCAAATTGAAACCTAAATTAACCAAAACCAACACAGAAACTAAATTTCGACGAATTTGTGGAGCAAACAATACATCATGTAGTAGTAAAGTTTTTCCACCATGCATGACTAACTTGCATGTTCCTATGCCTTTGACTTCAACCCGTGAGTTGTTGCCAACATATATCCACTTCACCCCAGGTGAAATTCGTCGAAATTCCACGAAGGCATCTCTATCCTTCGCTACATGGTCTGTGGCTCCTGAGTCTACAGTCCACAAAGGATTAGATTCAGTTAGAAAGATTGAACTTGAAACACATATTTCATTTAAATATGCACGAAAGGTATTCACCTTTTTAGGCTCAGTGCAGTCACGAGCAAAATGACCTTTCTTACCACAGTTAAAACATTTAACCTTTGCCATGTTTTTCTTTTTGGTAGGACGTTTTCCTTTCCCATGTTGATTGGTTTTCTGTTTCTTTTCTGGCTTAGAAGAATTTTGTTCTTTTCCGAACTGGAACCCACCACCATGAAATTTTCTTTTCTTTTTGAAACCCCATGGTTTGCTAGTTTCTGTCATATACACTTCAGCATTTGACTTAGCAGCCGCAAGGCGGTCGCTTTCTAATTCAAGGTGACGTTTGGCATCATCAAAGGTTTTGATGCTCTCATTGTGGGTCAAATGCATTTTCATATGCTCCCAGCTATTTGGAAGAGAACGAATGACCGCTTGGACTTTCTGTTCATCTGTAAGAACATGTCCAGCATCTGCCAGTTCAGTAATCATGTTTGACATTTGCCTCAAGTGTTTTGACATAGTGAACTCAGGACGTTTCTTGTATGTGTCAAACTTGATTGTCAGTGACCTGAGTTTGGTTATTGAGGTACTACCAAACTTTTCAGCTAGTGTGGACCACATGTCCTTAGCCATGTCATATTTCCTGAACTCTTTCATTAGGTCATTATCCATACTGCTCAGCAACGTAATGCGGGCAATGGAATTCTTTTTCTTCCAGGCCTCATAAACCTCTCGGTCTCGCCTGTGTTGGGCCGTAGTGCCCTGTTCAGGTTCATCCATGCTCATTTTCAAAGTTTCAAGAACCTCTTGTTCTTCTAGCACATATTGGATTTTCATGCTCCAAATTTCATAATTATCGCCATTCAGTTTCTCACCCTTGTTGAGTTCAGCAATAATGTTCTTTGTTGCGGAAGCCATATTAAAAACACAAAGTTTCTACAGACATTCATGCACAATTGTTAATACTTTTATTTATTTTATCATGAAACGAATTATGTTTAATAAAATTTTCAATGGGGTTGGAGTCAAAAGGCCACTATGTGTCCAATCATCATCCAATTACCCAATGTAAAAATATTATCAACATAATCAATCATGTAAAATCATTTTCTAAAAAATTACATAAATTCTTAGAACATCTTAATCATGCGACCATTGTACATGACAATCATTGATTTAATTACATAAATTCAAAATCAACATGAAACATTCATACATATAAATACAATAATTACATGCCATGAAGTAACAGATAAGTACACACATAAATATTAACATAGTTTTATCATAGAAAAACTAATATCTAACACTTAAAACTTTTTCGGTTCTAGTGTTCCAACGAATAAAAGTCTTTGGATAAGAATCCTCAAATTCTTTCGGTAACTGGTAATTGATCTTGGACAACCATGGAAACCTATAGCAAATTTCGGATCCTTGCAACGTTTCCGAGACATCAAAGGAAAAATAGTATTATTTGCCTTATATTGGAGATACTCAATCGCTAACCTCTCAATGGCTATGTTATACTGAACACGTAGTTCTTCTGTATGAATTACTAATTCCAAATATCAGTAAGCCTTTTTTGCCATATATCCGGGAGAGTATTTCGTAGCAATCTGAGTCTGTTCGGTTGTCCTATCCAATTACCCTCCCATATAGATTCTTGTAACATGTTATTGAAGGTGATTATATGCGAGATCATATCATCATCTTCTTTCATCCGATATTTATCCAAATCCAGCAACATGTCTTTCAATCTTTCACTGTGGCGGGTGTCATAACTCTTTTTGCAGTTCTTTGTCTGATCGGCATGATTTTTCTGCAACAAATACAAAGAAAAATCAATATAATGAAACACAAAGTTACATTAACTAAAAAAACATCACAAAGATATTCATTTACATAAACACAAAGTTTATATGATAAAACAAATTTATCATGGCCGATTAATATGCAAAAAGGACTAGACATTTAATCATGACGGATCAGAATTACCGAAGCAAACCGATACAGACATGACCCACACGGGTCAACACGGTAGTCCACGCGCCATACACGCGCCGGCCACGGGCTCCCACTCGCCCTCACGCGCCCTCACGCGCCGGCCAGCCCGGCCAAGTTACACGCGCAGACGACATGTCGTCCGCGAGTTGAGGCCGTATGACATGTCGGTCATAAGGTGTAGACCAGCCGACTTGTCGGTTCAATGTTCTGGACGACATGTGTCCTTCGCGGTATTATGTGTACGAATTGTCGTACAATACTGGATGACATGTCGTTTGATCTACGGGATGCGTACGACTTGTCGTACAATAAAACGGACGACTGTCGTCTGGTTACGCGGCTCATGTACGACTTGTCGTCCGGTTCCTATACAGCGGATGACATGTAGTACGGCTATTCTGGGAGTGTTTTTCTGGGTAAAAACAGATTCATCTAGCCACTTCTAGGGTCCATATCTTTCTCAATTTTAATCAAATTAAGCAAATGATATACCAAATTGAAGATCTCATGACGTAGTTTTCAAAACATATTTGAACATGCGATTATCAATTTTCTACAGAGAGTTATTACGGCCCAAGTGGGAAGAAAATCATTTTTGAAAAACAAAAACCAGAGCATTTTCAACATTTTCATGCATGTTCATGCAATTTTTGTGTAATCCAACTAGAATACATGCATTTAAGCTATGATACCAATGTTAGGAAACATAATCCCTAATATATTTACATGTTTGTCCTCTTAGGATCTAACCATACATGTATTACTAGTCCTAGATTTATTTACATGCTAATTGAAATAAATCTAGTTAATCACAACACAATTGCATACCTTAAACTTGTAGAGACCTCTTAATCAAACTTAATTGATTGCTTAACTCAATAAGCAAATGGTCTTATTTATAGGAAGAAATCAAGTCACTATTCATTGATTACTATTAATCAAATAATTAGGATGCATAATGACATTTTCTAATCCTTCCAAAAATGTTACCATCATGGGTGTACCATTTGTTCCCCATTTAACATTTTACTAATTGTTGTTACTTAACAACTCTTGTTGTTACTTAATTATTTGATTAACAACTCTTGTTGTTTACTTAGTAATGAAATCATTACTAATTGTTGTTATTTAACAACACCACATAATTAGCTTAATAATTTCCAAGATGAAATCATTACTAATTGTTGTTATTTAACAACACCAAATAATTAACTTAATAATTTCCAAATGAAATTATTACTACAAATAATATATCCAACAGAAGCGGTGCGTGAAGAGCACAGTTGAGAAGGCGCGTAGGAATAGAAAATAAACTATTCCATTTTCCTTGGGAAGGCTGGCAGTGACAGAGGATGCGGACAGAAGTTTTTGATGTATTGGGTTTGAGATGTGAGATTATTAATAATAATAATAATAATAATAATAATATAATAATAATAATAATAATAATAATAATAATAATAATAAATAGGAAATAGGAACAGTGTGTGTGAGTTTCCTCGTGATCGGAGAAGGCAGATCCATGGAAGACTGTTCCCGCTTGTCACGTGGGCTCTTTTGACTATCCAATGACCAACCCCATCTGCACCCCCCCGACTTTGTTATGAGCGCCCCTTTCTATTCACCTTACCCTACTACCCACAGTCACAGTACTACTACCACCAATTTTATACAATTAATGAGACTTGGAGGGTAGTAAATGATATTTAACCTACTGCGTCTGCGTGTGTCTATAAATTGAACTTCCATTGATGATATATTTTGTAGTCGTATGTAGGGGTGTCAAAACGAATCAACGAATCGAATTTGTGTCGAATCCTAAACGAATCGAATCAAAATATGATGGATTCGTATTCGATTCGTTTATTAAACGAATCCTAATATCAGAATTCGTATTCGATTCGTTTAATAAACGAATCGAATACGAATATTCGTTTATTCGTTTAGTCAATGATATTATTTAATAAAATAATTTACCACACTTGATTACATCAATTATTCATTAAGATATACATATGAAATGTGTAATTAATATATTACTAAAATATATCACCAAATACCGAAAAATATTAATTTTTCTATGATAATTAGCTATAATTTCTCGAATATTAATTGAAAATTAACAATAACTAGTAAATAAAAATAATAAACGAATCCTAAACGAATAAACGAATCAGTGAGCTTAAATTCGTATTCGATTCGTTTAATAAACGAATCGAATCGAATTGACCCATTTATTAAACGAATCCATTTTTTCAAACCCGTATTCGCTTTAAAGCGAATCGAATCGAACGAATAAACGAATCCTGACCCAAATTGACACCCCTAGTCGTATGTACACTTGCCAATACCCTACCATTGCTAAACTGACTCAATCACTGACTTTTTTTTTTTTTTTTTATTTAAAAATCTCTATAATTAATAGTATACTTTAATCTATCTGAGTCTCTGAGTCTATATAACATGCAATCTGGGTCCATCTCTGTCTCTGTGTCTTACTAAATACGTATGCAATATCTCTCCATTTGCAATTCACGACAACATGGACTGCAGGTGCTGACTGTTATTTCGCCCTTTTATTAGCTTATAAAGCTACCCGACAACCCAACTCTACTCTTCAATCCCTCCCTTTCTTCTTATTCAAAACGCTATATTATTATTAATATTATTGCACTTCTCACTCAGTTTCCTATTTTTGCTTTCCCACTCTCAGAGGAAGGAAATTTAATTTTGTTAAACGGGAGAAATGATGCATAAGTGCAGTAGCTCTTCGTGTTCGTGTTCATGCAGCGGTCTGTTTCAAAGCGAAAGCAATTCATTTTCCATGCTATTTTCAATGCCTAGCCACAAATCTTTTGATGAAACAGACATGTATTCTTTCATGTCTCCTTCTTCTTCTTCTTCTGTGGATTGTACTCTCTCTCTAGGCACCCCCTCCACTCGTTCATCAGAAGACGATGAGAAGCGGATCTTCCATGATCAAAGTCGACGCTCTGGTTCTTGCATGACAAACTTTTGTTGGGATTTTTTGCAGACCAAAAATTCACCTTATAGTAACGCTCAACAAAATCATATGACCAGCCGCGGTGGAAATAGTAACACTATTAGTAGTAGCTCCGGTAATGATCCCCTCCTTGCCCGACGTTGCGCTAACTGTGACACCACTTCCACACCACTCTGGAGAAATGGACCCCGAGGCCCAAAGGTAACGACATAATACACACATTATAATGAATTTTTTTTTCCTTTGTCACTTTTTTTTAATTTATGTGCTTGTGATTTGATGATGTTTTATGAATTGCAGTCGCTGTGCAATGCTTGTGGAATTCGGTTCAAGAAAGAAGAGAGAAGGGCTAGTGCAGCAAATGGAAACAGCTCAAGCGCAACGGCAGCAGCGGAGCAGCAACATGGCTATTACAATAACACATGGGTTCAACAAACGCAGTCACAAAAATTGGCTTGTTATTCACCAGCGAATGAATTTAGGTTCATTGAAGACAGCGATCAAACTTCTGACACGGGCATTCCCTTCCTTTCTTGGAGACTCAATGTAGCAGACAGGCCTGGTCTTGTCCATGACTTTAGAAGATGAAATAAAGGAAAGGAAAAGTAATTAACGGTCAAGATCATCAAACTCAGGACTGTAACGTGTATCACGATGATGATGTTTGAAGCTGTTCGTGATGGTGATGGTTTTGCTAATTGGTCTTGTCTCGTTAAATGCTTTTTCTTTTTTGTTGGTTTTTTTTCCTTTTCTTTTTTCTTTTTTCTCTCCATCTTACATGGATGGAGTGAAAATGGGGATAATTCTATGTTCTTATTAGTTGCTTTCTTTCTTTCAAGTTCTTTAGATTTTCTTTGCTAAACCTTTCTGTTTGTTCGCTTTCATGATGATCACCATGATCATGATGGACGGCAGTGATGAGAATTGGGGAGCACCCTTTTAACCTGTTGACGTTATATGATGATCAAAATGTAGAATTATAACTACTTCACAGTATCACATGAGATATTTTATTATATTATATATATATATATATTATATATATATATATTAGGTGAGAGCGCTGTGATGTAAGTGTTTGATATAGTACTGTTCCTTTTTGTGTTTTACTGAATTTGATAAACTGCTCAGTATCAGCTGGTTCATTACATATGATAGTCCAATCACAAGGCAAAGTCCATCAACGTTTTTTTTTTTGTTCTGAGCCGGAGTAGCAAGGATACACTGTGCGGTTCAGACAATAACAGTACTGGACTTTTGTCCAGTTTGATTCTCTGTCTCGTAAAAATCTGACCGTCCAATTGGCTGTATTCACTGAATGCACTCAGGTCGTGATATCATCTTGGTACTATTAAATCACAGAATATTTTTATTTCAACAAATAATGTTTCATAAATATAAGCTATCAAATTTTTTTTTTTTTGTAAGTTTAAGGATGATTTAGATCTTTTTTCTTTTTATTTTTTATAAATTCTTTATTCATTTACTGTGAAAATCGAATAGAAGATATATATTATAGAATATACGATTATCCTAAACAAGTGAGCTAAGAAGTTTAAGCAATGGAGATTGATTTAAATGGTGTGATTTGTTATGCTCATCATCATCATCTGATCTGCCAATCCAATGAAATCTGATCTTAAAATTTTTGTTAGTGATGAGTAAAGGCACAGTAGTTGAGTTTCAGGGCATGTCAGAAAGAATTGCAGTCAAGTGTTTTAGAATTGGTAAACTATGCTTTCACTTCAAATTTGGCAGTCAAGTTTATTGACTTCACATGATGTGAATGGCCAATTGAATTTCGAAACTTGTTAGCATTATGGGTTGATTTTGTTGTTTAGGCAGAAGTATAGAACAGCCATTACAGAAATCCTTATTCTGATTCAAGTGCTTCTGAGTAATATAGTGACAGGATGATTTGACATTGCGCTAGGGGTGGGCAAAAAAATCGACCGAATCGAACTAAACCGTAAACCGGACCAAATCAGACCGAATTTACGGTTTTTTTCTAACGGTTCGGTTTGCGGTTTGGATTGGCCCACCCCAAACGGTTTACGGTTCGGTTCATGAGATAATCGGAACCGCACCTGTTAAACCGAACCGAACCATTATAATAAAAAAATTTATATATTTTTATAAAAAAAATGTGTATTTTACTTTTAATTTTATTCTATTTTTTTCTTTTTATTAGTACGTTAATACGTTTATTCTTAAATTTTTTGTTAATATATTTATTTGTTAATATTTTTATTCTTCAATTTATTTGTTAATATTTTTATTCTTAAATTTTTTGTTTTATGGTAGCATCATTATTCTTGAAATTAAGATGTTGGATTTGTCTTTTAATTAGAATGATGGTAGCATCATTATTCGAATTAATTTTTAAAAAATACAAGAATTAATTGTGCCTCAATTTTTTTTTGTCTTCACTTAAGTGGATGAAAAATTGTTTTAAATATAATAATCCGTAAACCGCTGGTTTAAAAAATTTTCAATCTGAACCAAACCGTTATTTAATGGTTTGATTTGAGAGGTAAAAAATCTGAACCGTAAAATATGGTTTGGTTCGGTTTTTAGCAAAAACCGAACCAAACCAAACCGCACCCACCCCCTACATTGTGCTGACTGAATTAGTGCATTTGTTTTGTCTTCATGTTTAATTCTATTTAATTTGTTTCATCCTATTCAGTTAAAAGGATTGGAAAGTTATTCGGATTCTGTCTGAATTTGTATGAATCTGGAAGATTTGAACTTTGGTTTACTTTTTTAAATTTAAGTGAATTCGAATATTCGGATATAAATTAAGAAAAATTATTAAAATATTTTTTTTATTTATAATTTTATTATAAATTTGTATTTAGATTTAAATTATTTTGAATGGATTTTAAGTTGTAAATGTTATTTTAGATGCTAAATTGCTATTGTTTAGTTATTTTATTTTATTTTTAATTATTTAAAATTAAAGAATTTGAAAAAAAATGTCAAAAATCCAAATTTTTATTTTTCGGATCCAAATATCCGAAAAATCATACGGATAATACCTCCATTCGGATCCATATATTTTTTATGGATCCAAATATATATATATTGTTTGCGCAATTTTTATGCGTGAAGAAAGAAGAGCGTGTAAGGTTCAAACCTCCTGAGTCAATGTCCCAACAATGAGTGTTTGATTAAGTGAATAAGCCTCCAAGGAGCGTAAGCACACAAGTTACAGTCCTAAGATTACAATCTAAGAAATGAAAAATAAAAATATGCTCATTTGAGTCTTCATTTGATCGGGGTTTGTTCTCTTGGTATAGATAAGCTTTTTATAGTGAAGTTTGTCAACCGTTTTAGGCGGTTCCAGTATTTCCCTGCAGCTGCAAGATCGTGCCTGTAACCGCTGAGCTGCATGTCTCAACTGCTTGGTTATGGAGGGAAAACCGTTCAACTGCTACGATCGTGGAAGTAACCGTATCATGGCTTTTCGCCCTAACTATTGGTCCGGTCGCCCCAAGCTCTTCGTCGCTCATCGGACCATCGTCCTTCTTCTCTTCGTTCTTCCTTTCGTCCTAACGCGACTTCATCCTCTGGTGGGGATTTTCGTCTGCCAATATATATATATATATATATATATATATATAATATATATATATATATATATATATAGTGATTGATTTAAGTCAATTAAATAATATATAATGGTGAATGAATTTATATTATTAAATGTTACTTTTGATTTTAATTATCTATCGCTGGAGTGATTTAAATCAATGATCTCAGATTTAAATAAAAAACTTAAAATATCGACACCGTATAATATATGCTACCATGAAATGAATTTCAAATGCTTTTGCGGCTGCTAGGAACAAGTTTTTCCATTTTCGTAATGTTTTTTTTTTTTTTTTTTTTTTTTTTATGGAGATTGGGCCTTGATTAGATATTCCATTTTTGGGCTTTCACTGATCATGTTGATCATCCACAAAAGTCTTCACTTCACTACTCCCTTAATTATGGAGAAAATCTTCATGCTCAAACATTTTCAGCAATCTTTAATCCTCGTCAACACTGATAAATTACTTGCATTATGCAACATTATTAATTTTGAACTCTTCTTGATTTGACTTCTCATGTAACCTCTCATTAGAATATCAATATTTTATTGGTAACTATTAATTATCAGATCAGCAATTACTCTCTCTTTTTCATTTTCTTTATCAATTATAAGTCGTGTAAATAATTTTTGACACACCAATTCCTTCAAAATTGAGGGGAATAAAGAGATGGGCGAAACTATAGGATCCAATAAATCCTCAGTCACATGGGGTTTGTTAAGACATAAAAAGGAAAATGGCATTGTTGGAAGAAAGGCATAATTGCAAGGCCCAGTATTGGCTTCTTTTGTAGATTTGGTCAAAGGCTCTGATTGATTTATTATTATGGGTCAGCAAACAGACATGAAGTGGAGATTAGGTATTGCAGTTGATCAAAATCAAACAACCTTGTACACCAATATTCATATAAACTATTTCAAAAGTAACCAAATCTAACCACACAATATTAGCAAAAGATTATTAAATTTCGTGCAAGATTGATATTGTATCTTCAAACAAGATTCGTTAGGCCACGATGCCATATGGTACGTGTCTTATTCAATGCGCTGGCCACCATTTTACCTAACCACATATTGAAATGTTACAAATGTTTGCATTCGAAAAGTTCCAAGTAAATTGACAAACAATAGATCACTACCCGGCACCAAACCTGCCTATTTCCTTATAGTTTTTTAAACCTTGGCCTCTCTATATATAATCAGAATCAGGATCCAAGGAGCCTAAGTTACAAAAATGGTGAACTTAGTGGCAGCGCAGAGGCCATTAATGCATTGGCTGATGAAGATGGCTGGAGTGCAACCCTACGAAGTAGAAATCGAGCCAGGCACTGTGATGAACTTCTGGGTTCCAAATGAAACAATCAAGAAACCCAAGAAAGGTGAAGAAGTTAACAAAGAAACAATATCGAACAAGCCAAGCAAACCAGTTGTTGTTCTTGTGCATGGCTTTGCAGGTGAAGGAATTGTCACATGGCAGTTCCAAGTTGGTGCCTTAACCAAAAAATACTCGGTGTATATCCCCGACCTTCTCTTTTTTGGCGGCTCTATGACTGACAAATCCGACCGTTCACCAACATTTCAAGCTGAGTGTTTGGCTAAGGGTTTAGCTAAACTTGGGGTGGATAAGTGTGTTCTTGTTGGGTTTAGTTATGGAGGCATGGTTAGTTTTAAGATGGCCGAGTTGTATCCGAACTTGGTTCAAACCATGGTGGTGTCTGGTTCGATTTTGGCCATGACTGATTCGATCAACGAGACCACTTTAAGCAGGCTTGGGGTCTCTTCTTCTTCTGAGTTGTTGTTGCCTAATTCTGTTAAGGGATTGAAAGCACTTCTCTCTGTTGCTACTTACAAGAAGCTCTGGTTCCCCAGTCGGCTTCACAGAGATTTTCTTGAGGTAATTTTCATCATTTTAATTTCTTACCGTTAATTTCCTCTTGTGTCTCTATATATGCTAAGTTCAAAAACAGTGTTTCTATTTTGATATTTTTTAAAATTAATTACAATGATATTACCAGCTGCATTAGTTAGGTAGAACTTGCAGTTGCACTGACGAGTTAGAAGATCACACTGCTTCTTTTTTTTTTTTGTTTCTTTTCTTTTTTCTTTTTTCTTTTTGAATTATTTGATACCACGTACCGAACCTATTAGTATTTACTACAAATTTACAATTCTAATAATAATATCAAGATACATGAAGGGACAAAAAATATATTAAAAGGCAGTGCGTCATGTTTCTTAATTGGTACACGTGGTGACAACACAAGTTCATGACCATTTTTTAAATTGGATAATACGATCATAAGTGGTTTTAGTTGAACTAACAACAACTAACTAACTACTTTATTAAATTGCAACCTGCGACCACTATGAAAGAGGCCTCATCCAAGTATTGCCGTCTACTCCCTCCACCACTTTTTTTATTGAGTTTAAATGAAATTATATTGTATTAATGAGAGATATATCAAAAAAAATTAATTTTTTTACCACATTAATCATGTTCTCTTATTTTGTTAGAAAATGACAAGCGGTTTATTAAAAAGGAACGGAGGGAGTAAATCATATTGTAGCACAGCTCACGTTTTTATTGAGGTTATTTTAATTCTTAGATTTTGATATTTAAATTTAAATCAAAAAATAAAATTGATCCTCACCGATTAAGAATTTAAGATATATGTTCTCTACTAAAATATTTACATCGTCAATATTTTTAAGAGGGGATTCCTACGAATGGACTCGAACCCACTCCAATGCAACAAAGTTTCATTAACCTTTCCTTATGATAAGTAATTAAAAGTACATAAAAAAAAGTGCAAGCCAATGACAACGATTAATGAATGTTTTGTTTTGTGAGGCAATGTCAGGTGATGTTCACAAACAGAAAGGAGAGAGCTGAGCTCTTGGAGGCTTTGGTAATCAGCAACTTGGATGCCAAAATCCCAAATTTTCCACAGGTAATTAACCCAACCACTGCCTCTCTCACTTTTCTCCTCATCCTTTGTCCAGAAAATGACATGCCTGATGCCTGGCCCTAATTATTTAGACAAATTTTGCAGAGAATACATCTCTTGTGGGGTGAGAATGATCAAATATTCAATGTGGACCTTGCCCACCACATGAAAGAGTAAGTCAAACTGTACAGCTCCATATCCATTTGCTAATTACCCTTTAATAAAACTGATTAAGACAATTAACTATCAATCTAATTGATCCACTGACTAATCAGATGGTTGATAAGAGTCATGAAAGCAAGTAATTTCTCAGAATCTAAAAGATGGATTTGCATTGTACAGGCAACTGGGAGATAACGCAACATTTCAGGGAATAAAGAAGGGAGGTCATTTGGTTCACCTGGAACGACCCTGCGTCTACAGCAGGTGTCTCAACCAATTCCTCACTTCTCTGCAAGCAGATGGATCCCAGAAATGACAATTTCTGCATCATTCTGAAATTAATATATATATATATCTTCCACTGTTTCTTAATTCAACATTCATCGTCTACATGTATTAGTTATTGGATAACTGCTAAAAGTTGTTAAGTCAGATGAACAAAGTCTTTTATCATGAAAACTGGAGATATTTAATTTCCAGTACATGAAATTTTAAAAATAAAAATTTTACCCACCTTTAACAACAGAAAGCAACTGACATAATAAATTATACAACAAATTATGGAGCAAATGACAAGCACACACACTGCGGCACATTAACAAACACTTGCAAAGGATTAGGATACATGAGGGAAGAAGAACTTTTAAGTGCATACCAATGCTTTTATCTAAAGGAAAATTGAATCTCTTCCAGACTTCTTCCTTTAGTTTCAGGGACCCATAGAGCCACGAAAATGACCGTGAAAGCAGACACTATCCCGTAAATCAAGAAGGTCCCTGTTGACAGTAAAGAAACCACATTCATAAAAAAAAATAAAAAAAAATTAAAGCCATCCAACACACAACACCTCCAAACACACAGACAGAAAGAGAGATCTACCCCCGCTGCTCCAGTCTAAGAGAAAATTTGCAGTCATTGTGACCATCCATGATACCAGCCAGTTTGCCAATGTTGCAACGCTGCCAGCAAGACCCTTGATATTTACTGGAAGAATCTGAAATTTGTAAATTAGAAAGATGAGGACCACAAAAAAACTAACCCGTGTAAGTTTCACAGTAGCCAAAGAACATAAGGGAAAAATACATGGTACAACAAAGAAAAGTCGAGTTCTAGCGTAACACAATTCAGCAACTTAAACTTTGAAGTTCTAAATTCTGGAGACAATAATTGAAGACACTAACAGGAAGAAAAGAGCATACAATATCATATGAGCAAACCCATAACCCTGATTTAGCAGCCATAAGAAAATAAACATATTAACAAATATTTATCTGAACCAACTCTTAGTCTTTGTGAAAGGCAAACCCGTGTTTCAGCCAGCCACATCATGAAACTTCGAGTTACTCCATCTCAAATATTTGTTTCCTATACATATTAAGAAAGGAATAGCTTAACCAAAAGAGAGTAGATATTTTTCAAATGCTAACGGCTATTCGTCAGTGCTTAGATTCAAGTTCAGACATCTAGTAAAACCACCATCAGAATTAAATATTCAACATAACCATCAAGATTTCAACATAAAAAATCTCGTGCCCGGAAATATACATTATAAATCTCAAGCCCAAAAATAAGAAAAAGCTTTTGATAGTCAAATTTTGCATACCTCAGACATAATAACCCAAGGAATAGCTCCAACTCCCAAAGAGAAGGAAATCACTAATGTCTGGATAAAAAAATAAAAAAACAAATAAATAAGTTCGTCCACTGAAAAAAACAAATAAACAAGCATTATTTGCATTAAAAAAATAATTATGATCTGCATGCACAATAAATCATACCACAAGGCCCACAAGCGACAGTATCCCCAATATGCTATATAAGCGAGAATCGTCTGATACGACACCCTGGTATCAGTGAAAAAGAACAAGAAGAAAGCATAAAAAAGCCAATCCCATTTGAATAGAGGAAACAGGAAAAATTATATCACGCAGAATACGCGAGATATTGAAACTGATGATAAACATATTTCGCACATTCAAACAAATGAAGAGCAAATGGAACCTAATTGCATTACCGACCTCCAAAAAAAATGAAACTGATACAAGGATACAGCTGACAGTCATTCCAGATGAGGATATCTGCAAAAGAAGTATATTACAGATTGGAAATTACGTTTATTTTATCTTTTCTCTAAAAGGAATACAGATTCAAATTTGAAAATATATATTAACAGAGAGAAAGAATGAAGAATATCTTCGAACGCACTAAAAGAAGAAGCCTGCGGCCTGCTTTGTCCATCAACCATGTATTGACTCCAGTGGCAACAACCTACAAACATATTAGGATAATATTAGATTACTCTGATCGGAATACATATGCAGTGTTTGGTAGCTGCATGAGGAATACTACAGTGCATGCATGCAATGTTTTACCTGAACAACCCCAAGTCCTAATGTAGCAACGTTACTTGATGAAATCCCTGTTCAAGTTCATAGCTCTTAGTTACTTAGTAAGCTGTCAATGTAATCATTTTACAGTTAGGAGCCACCTATAATATTATTGCCATTCGCATACTCATAACAAACTCAACTCAAATGACATCACTATTTACTTGGGATGAGGATATTGGAAAGTGAGTATAAGGAGATAATGCTTTTACGGTACAAATTGCATATACAGTGAACCTAATATGTATTGCCCGGTTGGTTTAAGTTACCAGTGTCACACTCACATGAACTTGAGACAATACAAACTCTAGTATACAAAATAAAAATTTTCTTTCCTGATTACAACACATGGTGGATGTCACATAAAAGAGATTGGCCCACATATTTATAATAGCCAAATCCATATTGCATACTGTTGAATGTGTCTTTTATACAATATTTAAAGCTTCAAGGATCGGTGAAATAACGTCAAAAGAAATATTGATCTCACCAGCATTAGCAAAAATGTTACTGGAATAGAATAAAACACCATTGATGCCACTGAGTTGCTGAAGAACCAGTAATCCTACTCCTATCTGCAGCATATGAAATCTCATTAAAGCTGCAAGTTCTAAAACTTCTTTAGAAAAAATGCAAATAAAAGATCCAAAACAAAGCACATTACCATCAAAGGGAACCAATATCTTTTTCGTTTGAGCTCAGCAAATCGTATTGTCGTTCTTTTGCTTGATGACGCTACAGACCTCTGCATATACAGTACACACTTAGAAAAGGTAAGTTTATGAAAAATGCACAAATATTGCATTCTTAAGCGTATAATCTAAGGATTTCAAGCACCATTTTGTCAAACTAAATCCAAATGGCATAAACATCTGGTGGCAGTCTAGTTCAACACCTTGATTTCATTAACTTCAATGGAAATGTCTGTATCAAAACCCCGTAAAACTTGCAAAGAGGCTTCGAAATCTTCTGTCATCCCCATTTTGGCCTGTATGGCAACCAGACAAATCAGACAAAAAACAATAACATTGAAATTTTTAAAGAAAAATCAATATATGAGCTGTACCAGCCATCGAGGAGATTCTGGTATGAAAAACAATCCAGGTATCAAGAAGGTACAAGGCAGAATCCCTACAAATGAAGCGTAAATGATCCATTGATTAAAATCTAGGCATTAATCATCTTATTTGCATGACTAGAAATGTTCAACTGAACTTTCGCTATGAAGTGCAAAAAGAAACTAAGACGTCAACAAACCAACCATAAGAAAGGATCAACGCTTCTTAGTTCTTAGTGTTGGTTGAGTTTACTTTTTGATTCATTTATCAAAAGAAAAAATTATGTTAACAAAATTTACACACCCCGACCATATGCAAACCCCACATGAAGTTCAAAATTTTTTGTTTCCATATTGTTCAAGCTTTGAGAGAATTTATACATTTCATTTCACTAATACTCCTCAACATTCGTCTTTCTGCTGTATGAAAGACCTCAATGTAACATCAACCGTCTTACCTAAAATTGCAAGCACTCTCCAATTGACAAATAGCCCCAAAAGATACGCCAGCATTATTCCAATTGTAACTGAGAGCTATAAAAGTAAAAGGAATTTGTTGCACTGACTAGTCATAATCGTTAAAAGAAGAAAGCAAACAAGAATTAGACAAATTCAATGATTCAAAAGCATGAAAATGTAGCAAACCTGGTTAACAGATCCAAGACTCCCTCTCAGATTTTGAGGTGCTATCTCAGCTATGTACACAGGCACCTAGACAATATCAAAGCAAACATTATAACTTGTTTTCAACATTACATATTCCAAAAATTCCAGTGACTACTAAAAGCCAGAAAAATTCAAAGTTACCGTGTAAGAGATTACACCGACGCCAAACCCTTCCAACAACCTTCCCATAAATAAAAACGAAGAATCCTACAAAACCAACCCAAAGTTATAATGGACAAGAAACGCACACAGAATACACAATTAACAAGTTCCGGATTATCAATAACCACTCACTTTGGAGAAAGATATGATGAGCCACCCTATAATATTAGGAATTGAAGCAATCATCAGCGACTGCAATTCAACATAATATCGCAGCATTCAGTAGTAAGTATTTGAAACAAATAATAATTTTACATCTCAGCAACAGATATTAAATTGAATTATTTAGTTAAAATTATATACCCCTTTTCGGCCAATGTACTCTGATATCTGACCACTTGCTATTGCACCAACCATAGCACCCACATTCGCTAAAGAGCCAAATATAGAGAACTGTGTACAGTAAAATCAAATTGATTAAACAATATATAATAATTATTATTTAAAAAATTGAAATGTCTCATTTTCAGTTTTCATACCTCTGAAATTGTAAGTTTAAGATCACTGATAATTTCAGCTTGCGTAGGTGAAGAGTAGCCACACTGCAATAAAAATCAGAACAAATTGAATAAACAAATTGCTTAAACGAGCTTAATTTAGTTAACTTAAAACTGGTGCGATGAATTTAATACAGTGAATCCGAATTGGATGGGGCCCAGGGCGACGATTAGGACGCAAAAGACGACGGAGATGGAGCCATCACGGAGGAACTGAGCCGATGACGACATGATACTCGACTGCCTGGAGCCCATTTTGTACCAACTCCCCGTGTGGAGAAACGGCTTGCGGAGGTTACTCGCTTCTTCATTGTCGTCTCTAAAACTCATTGCCCCACGTTACTTTACGATCAACGGAGACGGTTTTGGTGTTTGGATTGGAAATAATTAAGTTGATAATTGGTTTTGAGTTTATAGGGTGTTTGATGGAATGCTTGAATGAAATTGATTGTAGTTCGGTGGGGGCTTATTACAGGATTTTTTTCGTTTTCTGCTCTAAAAATGGAACAATCAGTTGAAGTTGGCAGGAGTGACACGTTTGAGGACGTGGCAGGATTTGGAAATTGGAAATTGGCAAGACTGTCGGAGCCTTTATCCACATGTTTTGTGTTTTAAAGAGTGGGAAAAGGGTTAATTATTAAGAGAAATATTAACGATATTAACGAGTGTTATAAGTGTATTCCTTAAAAATTTATTTTACCGAAATTTTGATAGGAAGAAAGGAAAAAATAATTAATATTTTTTCATTTTTTTTTAAATGATGTCAAAATTTTACTAAAATAAATTATTAAGAAGTATCCTAAAAACACTCATGATCAATTAATAATTACAATTTAATATTACAGCTTCTAGAATGATAAGATGTTACAACCATATTGTAGATGGACTAGATCCTAAATTGAGAGATTTTAGTTATGTAGTGGTTTTACTATCTACATTGCTTTTTCTCACATTGAGTTGGATTTTTCTTTTTATTTTTTCCTTCCATTAATTACGTTATTTAGTATGAAATTTTGTGAGTTTATAAATTAACATATATATATAATATGTTAGTATTTAAATGTTATTTTAAAAACATAGTCAATGTTAATTTATATTCTCATAAAATTAAATTGTATGAACATGAGATTATTTTTATACGTTATCTTATATTTTAATTTCTATCCCTGAGATCACAATGACACATTAATATTATGAAGTTTGTATATTCGTTAAATTAAAATAATATAATATAAATGATATACAATCTATTAATTTTTTCCTTTATCACAACTAATCCACATTCTGATAAATATGTTTAACAATTAATACAACCATTTCTTCATAAATTACCTATAGTTACATAACAATCAAACGTTTTCTCATTTTTAGGAGAAATATCAAACTGATAATTGCATGATTTGTATGATTAATGATGGTTTTATTGGTTGAGTTTTGTTATTATGATAGTTTTATATGTTTTATTAAATTACGAAACACTTAGTATGATGAAAAAAGTCGAAAATCGAAGTTAATTTGAGTAAAAAAAAAAAAACTGATTTTCCAAGAAGTGGACACCGATTTTTTATGCCCGCTGAGGAGAGATTCTTTGGTTCAACAGTGGTATGGGTGACGTGGTATCACGAGCGAATTAAAAAATGACATGTAGAGTTTCTTCACCTATTTTTTAGTTATTTTTTAATTTTTTAGCACGCGTGGCAGTTGATGATTGGCTTGTTGCATGGATGACGTGGTACCACTATTGCATAGAAGATTTTCTCCCCGCTGAGGCCCTGGCATCCGCTCGCGGCTCGCCCACCCATTCCCTAACTCCCGCCAAGGCTATGGGTGCCCAGACGCCGAAAATCGACACTCGCTTGCAAATCTTTTCAGATTTCATGATATTCTCGGAAAAATCAATTTTGTTTCACAAATTAACTTATATTTTCAGCCTCTTTCGTAATACTAATGGTTTCCTAATCAATGATAGATGATCGTGTTTTTGATGAATTTATGATAAATTATCATTGAAATAACAAAATTGTAAAATAATTTGGTTTTAAATGTGTGTTAAGGACTTAAATTCTCGAATTCAACTTCCGAGGACAATTCGGTGTAAAATTTTTATTTTTGATCAATAAGAAAATTAACAAAATTAAATTAATTTAAAAAAAAAAAAAAAAATTAATGGATGGATGGATTTTATAAATTTCTCGTCTTTCTAATGTCTTCTGGTGATGTCATTGCTTATGTCTATCTATTTGTCTTATTTGTATTGATCGCTAATGAGGGATCAATGCCCAATGGAGTGCCTTTTTTAAGTTTTAAAAAGCTGTTTATTAAACAGTGTTTAATTGAATTTCCTTAAATTATGTTAATCGAGTAAGAGCCGTGGATTTAGATCCAACGGTAAGTGACTAATATGTGATACGGTATCGTTTCTAGTTGGTAGCCACTTCCCTTCTAATCGATCAAACCAGACAGCAGTTCTTCAGCAAAATCCTTTCCTTGCCTTCTGCCATCTTCTCGCACAAGTCACAACTGCAGCAACCATCCTCTCACAAATGAAGAAGCCGCCTCAGATCACTAATATTTCACAAAGCCCCTCAATGTCCTCCAAAATCCCATTCCGATCGAGTAAAATCCGAAAACTCACCAGCAACACCCCGATCAATACCATCACCAAAATTGCCATCAACGCCGCCACGGACTCCGATCATTCACCAAAAACTCTAAAACCGTTAACATTCAAAGGCGAAATCGACGTCGCTTTACAACATTTACGAAACAAAGATCCTCTATTGGCAACCCTAATAGACGCACACCGCCCACCAGAACTCGAATCCTCTCGATCGTCGTTCCTCTCTCTTTCAAAAAGCATCATTTATCAGCAACTCGCTACCAAAGCCGCGAAATCAATCTACACTCGCTTCGTTTCTCTCTTCAACGGCGAGGAAAACGTCCTCCCCGACGCCGTTTTGGCGCTCTCAGCACAACAGCTTCGTGAAATCGGAGTCTCCTATCGAAAAGCCAGCTACCTACACGACTTGGCGGACAAATTCGTAAATGGGGTTTTGTCAAATGAGTCGATTCTTGAAATGGACGATGAGACGATGTTAAAAATGTTGACTAGCGTGAAGGGAATTGGTGCGTGGTCTGTGCACATGTTTATGATATTTTCGCTGCAGAAACCGGATGTGTTACCGGTGGGTGATTTAGGAGTGAGGAAAGGCGTGAAGGTTTTGTATGGGTTGAAGGAATTGCCGGGAGCTTTGAAAATGGAGGAGGTTTGTGAGAAATGGAGGCCTTACAGGTCTGTTGGGTCTTGGTATATGTGGCGATTAATGGAAGCTAAAGGGGTTCTGCCAAATGTGGCTTCGGCTGTAGCAGTAACTGATATTGTAGAAGCTCCATAAGTTGTTCAATGGGAGGATAAGATTGCAATTTGCAAAGCTCGATCACTATGTATTTGCTTCTTTTTAGTTTGCGGCTGATGTTGTTGCCAGTGTTTCAGCTTCCTATCTTAAATTAAATGCAAATATTGCACTACTCTTTGCAACTGATAACAAAAATTTAACTGTTAATAATTCTTTTGTGTGCGACATAATCTGTTATATAAATCATGTTTTTGATATTATTATCCGCGAATTTTTTCCTCGAAATGTTGGAAACCCACGTCCAAACCATACGACTAGAGCCCTATATTCTTACAAAATATATATTTCAACCTTTTACAGATTTATTACCCGAAACCATATTTAAAAAAGTCCATATGAATCAATTAGTCAAGTCCAATCATTTGACAAGGCTTATGAGTTGGAAGCCCATCAAATTTTGAAAGTGTGTGCGTTGAGGAAACTGAGAGATGAGTCTATCCTTAATTTGAATTTGGACCACGCAAAGCCCCTTAACATGGAGGGTTATTTAAAACATTTAGGAGTGAACTAAATACACCCAGTAACCAAATCCAACAAGTTGGGCTGATTGATTAATTGTGTCCCTGTAAGCCCACTGACCTTTTCCTTTTTCTTATAAATTTTCACCTCTTTCAAATATCATATTACGAATACGATTAAATTTTGTTGAAATGACAAGAATATTGAACAAATTAGCTTGCGAAATTATGTAACTTGGAGCTTCAAGGTTACTATTAATAGCATATTTTATATCGAGCAAGTGAATTCTTTTAAATGTTTTTTTGTACCATTAATCAGTTTATGGATGAGTGCTCTAGGAATCAAACAAAACTTGGATTTTCCAATAGGCAATGACAGTCGATCATTAGATAGCCAGCCAACTTGATGCAGATAATAAAGCCAGAATTATATTTTCAAGATTCGTGAAATGATAAAATCAACAATCTTTAATAATCACCTGCCGCAATATTGTAAACAAAAGGACAAAAACAAGCATATCATTTTAGCCCGATAAGATGTGGTTTGGCTAAGCATTTATCTTTAATTCATAATAATAATCTTATGCCCTTCAATGGCTTTTCTTTAATCTTATCACTTGATAGTTGATACAAACTTAATTAAGAAATATATCTACATTTATGGAAAGATATAATTTTAAACTGGTCCAGTTACCACGAGGCCGAATGATGGCCTGTCGCTAGTCTTTTGATGATACATACATATATCATGGCTGGACTGAGGACCCCAAATGTTTTAATTGTGCATATGGGGTGCCATATTTTGGTTACTTAAAAGAAAATATTAACAGTATTAGGCTAACACTTTTTTTTTTTTTAATAAATTAGAAATTATGCCGTCAAATCATCATATATGAGTTTAAATGGAGTAAATAAAACTCTTAACTGTCTCAGGTTCTCACAAGAAATACACCTCTAGAGTCGAACCCAAGATTTAACAACCAAATCTTAAACTATTTCCAACCGTCATTGGGAAATATTATAAAAACACATAACATCAAGAGTCGATATTTTCTAAAAAGTCACCACCATTGAGTCAAAAGAAATAATCAAATGAGAAAACAAAATAAAGCAGCTACAGATTGTTTAAGATTTTGAAGCCTAATTTGTGAATGAAAATCGAATATCTATCTCACGCACCAAAAAAAAAAAAAAAGAGAGAAAAGAAAAGTAGAATGAATGGGCCATTAATATTCTCTGTAATGTTGCTTTAAAGTGAAATAATAGAATCAAAATTATTTGAGATAAACGAGTTGCTTAGGTCTCGCAGAATTAGATCAAATGAAATTGTAGTGCTCCTAATCTTTTCGGGTTTATTGCTGAGTTGACTGGTCCCTTGGCCATTTCTTTTTCTGTCTTAACACGCGTGGAGTTGGTAAATTGCTCTTGAGTGAAGCATGAATCTTATCAGCATCATTGGTATGTGATTCGTTTATATTTTACTTTTAGTAATATCATCATCGTTATGACTATTAAGATTTGGTTTTTCACATTGAAATTGAGTCACAAGACAAAAGAGAATTGTAAATTATAAAAAGAAACAAGTTTATTTTATTTTATTTTACTTTATATTTGCTCATCATAATATTATTTCCAAAATAAATTACTCTAATCCTAAATGGACGCTTTTTTTTTTTAAAAAAAAAAAAAAAAAAAAGACTAAACTAATTGAAATCCTAGGTTGACGCTGAAAATCAAACTATTGATTAAGTCTCACATTAACACTTTGAATTTATAAATGTGGGAAACGGTAAGAAAATAAATTGAGACAATGAGTTTACTTAGTTCCGCATTTGATCTATATCTACATGAGAGGGGTTGGGTGTACAAACAAAATCCCACATTGGCTAGAAGTGGGGAGGATCATGGGTTTATAAATATGGACAATATATTTATTGGTACGAGGTCTTTTGGGTATAGTCCAAAAACAAATATATTAAGACTTAGGTCGAAAATTGACAATATCATAAATATCTTTAAAAGTAACATTCTTGCGATCTGATAAAACATGTCCAAAAAATCTTCCTTCAGTATATGCGCTCGTGATTTCTGAACCCTATAATTTCTAAGTAATTAATATTTTTAAAAGTGTTACCAACACTTAATTAATAGCTATTGCATTTGCACATCAATCCATTTCCAGGTAGAGCTATTGGCTAATTAGTGGATGCTTGAATCATAATTAAGCATGCAAGAAAACGAAATCGGCGGGATGCTTAAATCTTAATGAACCATGCACTTGTGAACAATAACACACGAATTACAGATTAGAGTCGGCAAGTCTTATCATCTCTATATCAAGGATACTTACAACGAACCCCATTTGCATCCAAATTCAAATGTCAAATCAAGGGAATTATTTATGCGTGGATTTAGATTTGTGATTTTGACTTCTTTTTTTTTTTTTTTTTGTGGCTAAATCTTCATCTTTTAACTTTGTTTGCCAACTGGCATTACATTACAGTCCAAAAAATAGGAAAATGACAAAAGAAGGTGACATGACATGACATGACGATCGAATAGACCCTAATTGATCTTACTTTTTAACTAAATCATTTATTCTTTCTTACTAAGCTCTAGCCTAATTACTGCCTTTTTCTTTTGGGACCATCCAGAGGACGTACCTGCTCCCTCTCAAATCTTGAGTAATTTGAGATTTTATCTATAGATTTAAATTTGAGTCTAATGATTTGATGATTAGATTTTTAATATTAAAAAAAATAAATAGCTTCTATTCTTCATTTTCTTTCCATTTCTATCTATCTCTTTAAAAAATAAAAAAATATTCTATCAGTTTATGCTTTTAAGATTTCAGTGAAAAAGAGAGAGGTAAGCTCAATTTAAAGATGCTCTTATTTGCGAATGATATAGTTATATCATGTGGCCAAATCTCTTACAGTAGTGCAATTCGATCAAGATCTGAAGTTGATATAATTGTTGAGTGACAGCTGGTTCAGTTAATTAGTATAATTTATTTTTTAAAATCTTGTAAGAGGGGATATGAGATTTTATTGTGTCTGGTTACAAAATTAGGGATGACGATAGAGATTAAAGGGGAGGAGAATAAAATCTCTATATTCGTTTCTGATAATTTTTAAATGTCATCGTCTCTTTTTCATCTCATCGTAATTATTTTAGGAGAGGTGAATATTCTCAAATAATAAAAAAGATCCCTAAAAGTAGACCCGGCCAAGGTTCCGGTTCGGAACCGGAACCGAACCGGTTGGAACCGAAAGGTTCCGATTCAGGTTTCGGAACCGAACCGGAACCTGACCGGTTCGGTCAGGGTTCCGAACCGGTTGGAACCGGAAGTAAAAAAAAAAAAAAAAGTTATTTTCTTGGAACCGTAAGGTTCCACAAGTAAATCTCAATTTTTTTAATTAATAATAATGACTTAATGAGGTTTAAAATTGCAATAGTAAAACATGAATGTCCACATCTTTTTATAACCAACTCTTGGTTATTGACTTCTTTATATAAGCGATGTGGGACACAATAGCCAAGTAACAAATATCCCACATCGCTTATATAAAGAAAGCACTTCAAGAGTTGGCTATAAAAAGGATTATATGTTAAAAGAATTTTATAAAAAAAAGATTCTATAAAAATAATGTGATAGTATGAAAAAACATTACGATTATAGAATTTTTTTTATTTTTTAAAATTTATTATTTAAAAAAAAAAAAAAAAAAAAAAACAACGGAAGGGGAACCGTTAACCGAACCGGAACCGACCGGTTCGGTTCCGGTTCGGTTTACGGTTCCGGTTCCACTTAAGTGTGGAACCGTGAACCGGCCGGTTCGGTTCGGTTCCGAACCGGAACCGAACCGGCGGCCAGGTCTACCTAAAAGCTCCCCAACCCCGAATAATAAATATTTTTTAAAAATAAATTTAAGTCATTGAAAAATATATTAATTAAGCTATTATTTTATCTAGAAATCAACATATATATTCAAAAAATTGATAATATATATTACACAAATCACAATTTATATATAAAATTGAAATTCGTATTTTCTGTCTTTTTATTTAGTGTGTAGCTTAATAAAATAATGATTTTCTTGTTAAAATTAATTATATATATATATATATATAATTATTTCATTTAAATCATTATACTATTTATAATTATATATTTTTATAAATATTAAGATATTTTTTTTATATCTATATAAAATTGTAAATAGAAAATTGAATATATTTCATCTTTCCCTTTTTCGGAATAAGAAATGTGTATTAAATATTTTCCATCATCAACATTAATTTTTTCAATTTTTCATAATGATCCCTCCTTAATTGAGGAGGGTCCCAAGGACCCCATCCCCTGAATTTGTGTCATCCCTATAAAAAATACAAAAAATTGAATTTGAATTTATTATTATTATTAATAAGGAAAAGTCAATAAACACACGTTGCATAGGACTCTCTACATTATATTATTATATAGAAAAATGATAAACTTTTTTTTTTAACCGTTAGAAACCCCCGCCGTCAAACCACCTCTTCTAAGCTTAAGCGGAACAGGTAAAAGTAAACTCTCATCTGTCTCAAACTCTTATAAGAAATGTATTCCATAAATTCGAACTAAAGACCTCAATATCAGATAATGAATCATACACCATTAAGTCACGTCCCTTGGAGGAAAAAATTGTTAAAACTTACGTATTCTTTTCCCAACTTTCATATCAACTCTCTCATTTGTAGCTATAGTGGGTCACTGTAGCTATAATGAGAGAGTTGAGATGAAATTCAGAAAAAAAAATGTATATGTATATCATTATCCTATTATATATTATTTTTGTTGACATCAGATTTTCGCTCAAAAACAATCTAAAAATTCACTATTCTTCGGTTCAACTTTGATTTTCTTGATTTTAAGTTTTATATGTTTCTGCTATATGTGTTGTCTTTTGAAGCGAAGAATTGAAGCAATGCTAAAGAATTAGGGAAATTGAAAAAAAATAATTAAAAATTTAGGGGTGATTGAGAAATAATCCTAATCAAATATTTTATTGCAAAAAAACCAACAATTTATGCGGTTAGTTGTAATATATGTAACTAGTTGCGCGTCAGACGTAACTGATTGCTTTAATTAATTTATTATTTTATTTTGTTTAAAAAAATAAACTATTGTCTAACTGGTTGCGCCTGTGCGCACAACTAGTTGGGCAAATTATGCAAGGCGCAACCAGTTTCGCCAAATTAAATGTTTACTTTTTTCTTTCAATTTTCCGTTCCCAACTTATTATAAATCTTTATGTCACTAAAATTTCTTTCATATATTTTCCATTATCATTATCTCCATCATGTAAAATTAAAAAACAATTCCTTTTAATCCTTTCTCAAAATTTTTTAAAATGGCAGAGATATATCATTTTCACATATAGTAATTGGGTGAATTCTCAAAACGGTGACAATGAGTATTTGGGAGAAGGAATTATATTTTAAGGAGTTATACAATTTCCTATATGTTTAACTTATACGATTTACACAAATGACGATTTTTGAAATTCATATTATATCAGTTGTAATCATTTTGAGATAGAAAAAGAAGGAATTATATTTGAAGATGTGATTTATGGGACCGTAGTGATTTGAGAATTCATGGAAAATAAAATGTGAAATTTCGTAAAGAATGAAAAATAAGAAGTAATAAGAGTTTCAGACTATCAAGAAGGATGAATTTAGATGCATAAATGAACCACCTCACATTCATTTTTATAAAATGAAAAAAAAAAGAAGAAATTATTGCCCAACTGATTAGGCACAACTGGTTGCGCAACGTACAACCAGTTGGGTTTTTTTTTCAAGTTTAAATAAAAGTATTAATTGAAACAACCAATTGTATCTGATACGGAACTAATTACACATATTACAATTGACCATAGAATTTATTGGTTACTTTTACAATAAAGTATTTGACTCTAGTGATTTCATAATCACCCCTAAAATCTTGGTTATTTTTATCAATTTCCCAAATAAATAGGTATACAGTATTACATAATTAACTATTATCTATAATAATTAACTATTATCTTCGACCCAGAAACAATTGGCTGGGCTGTTGCCACGTATTCTCAATAAATGCTTATGCATTAATTAATTAACAACACACGGCTTGTCTGATTAGTATAATCATTGATCTTTATTCCTTTAGTTTAATGTTTTCTCTTACTCGGAAATTGTTCCCCTAATTTAATACCAAAATAAAGATGGTGCCCCTAATCTTAAATAATAATAATATTATTATTAAATAAATAAATAAAATAATGCAGAAAGATCAACCGACTTTGCAAAGATTTTTCTTGTATTAAACCCTAACCATCGATGCCCCAGTTAAAATAATAAACACAAGCAGCTATATAGTGCATACGGGACCGTTTTGTTTCCCTAATACTAATAGGCTAATAGCGATACAAAAAAACAAGCATAGGTCAGAATCTCAGAAGAGAGCGAGATAAAAGGTACATTATGTATGTAAGAGGGAAAAAACTTATATGGGAAGGTATTTAAAGGGTCATTTAATCAATATATGATATATTTTTTAAGTTATTTATTTATTTATTATTTTATTTTATTTTTTTTATCTATTTTGATTGGTCATTTTCAAATAAACTTATATGAACCATGTATTTATTAAATAGGCACATGGATGACGTGACGTGGTGTGTTTTTCCCACTCGTGATGAAGGGTTTCAATATATAATCGAGTATATTCAAAATAAATTCATATATTAAAAAATACCTAAGATTATAAATTAACTAATATTTAGTAACTTGTGAATTTTAAAAGTTGGTATATGTGTTTGGTGAATTTTATTGTTAAATTGATGTAAGAATACAAATGACTGCCACATACATATCGTGGAATTAAATTAAATTTACTTGCAAATATATAAATATAAATGATTTTTTTATTATTATTTTTGTGAATGTAATAAATAGTAAATAAAAATATATTGGTACTTACATTCGTTTTATTTAATCTTTTACTTTATTATCACAAAATAATCTATAATAAAAAACTAACCATAATTTTTATCAAATAACACCAACATTGTATAATAAAAATATAAAGCGTTGACGACTGTTTTTCGTTCCAATGACAATATGAGAAATTACCTCTCGAATAAACCTTTCTCACCAGTGAATTTGGTTGGTTAGTTGAGAACCAAAGCAAACTTAGCAAGCATACATGATCAACACAAAGTTTACGTGATTCGGCGGAGAGTGACTCATACATACGTCCATTGGATAAAGGAGATATTGTATTACTGCTCGGGATAAAGACCGACCTGAACTATAAATGAGGAAATGAACTCTTTAAGAGATTACACACCTTAAGTCTTACACAAGCCCGTTTCAATTCTCTCAAATGGTCGGGTAACTGAACAACTTTTTCTCTTTATCTATAGTTCTTGAGTTATTACAAGTAGTGAAATGCGAAACTTGCTAACCTTTGATTTGAGATTCCAACCCCTTTCTATAGGTTTCCAAATTCAATATTCTACTGCCTCTGATGCCATTCAATGTCATTTACCAATCACCGTAGCCATAACTCTCCCCAACCACTCTTAATATGGCCAATCAGATCAGCATATTTCTCTGCAACTCCACCAGCCTATGGCGGCCTACAGTGGCTCTGTTCTGCCACTACACCGGTCTATGGCGACTGTCAGGGGCTACTTCCAACGAGAGCCGTTATTTTTCCACAATTATCATTATCCTTCTAAAAGCACACATTCCTGAAATTCCCTACAAGCAATAGCGATAAACCAAACTGTTAGAGTTGGTGCTCGGAGTGCCAATTCGGATCGTATTTATGTCCGATATATGAATACGAACAGTTCCATTTTCCATAATATTACTAATTTAATGGTAGCAACATTATCTTTTATACGCTTATTCGATCTAATTGCGATTAGATATCTGATTACGATTAGATCGAAACTGAATATGGTTAAGTGATACGTGTATATTAGACAAAGACCCTAGGATTTACAGTATAGTGCGCAGTTACAACGTAGTTTGTAATTTACATTGGGAAGCGTACTATTAGTTGTATATCCTTAAATAAAGTTTATGGTCAATATTTGCTAACACGGGTCGGTTAGTAAAATCTACTGAGACCAGTACATGTCGTATATCGTGACTTGATCCAATGGTTTATCCCAGTGAACCATGAGTCTCGAGAGACTCATATAGATATGTGATGTGATCTAGAATGAGCTCTGTTTGTTGGGCCAAGTTAACTTGAAGTTGTGACTGATTGCATGGCTTGGTCAAATTGGTGTATTTGGGCCATTTTGGTGGATTTGGAAGATTCCTTGGGTTCTGGAGTTTGGTCCATGCATGAGACATTATGTGAAGGCTTTATTATGTCTAAAGCAATATTGGAATGGGTCTAGGACGTGCATGGGCTGCCTTGATTGATTTTGGGCTTTATTTCCGAATGGTGCATTAGTAGTGGCGGGATTTATGCAGTCTTCGTATTTTGGATGTAACTTTCTTTTCCGATGTCGGATTTTGGTGATTCAAGTTGCATTGGAAAGAGAACTCGTAGCTCTACAACTCTGAAGTTTTCATCAAAGTCCAGTTCAGATTCCTTCATGGTCTAAATGAGGACGCAATGTATCCCTATAGTTTTTATATTTTATATTTTTTTAAGTTATGTGTTGTTTAAGTGTTGGGCTGAACATTAATTAAATTAAAAAGCCCATGGACGAAATTTTCAAGTATTTTATGTGTTATTGGGTTTATTTTATTAGGATTTTATTATATTTTGGTAGAATTAGGGTTAGCCACCTATTTAAAGGGACATTATTCATTGTAATGGATAATTAACCAATAATATATCTTTTTACAAAATAAATTGACTTGTGTCATCTTGAGGGAGTGAATTCTTCCTTGGTTTTACGGAACAAAAGCTTATCAACGTGTGGCAAGCGTTGTGGCGCTGTATCGCTGTTCAGGACTCTCCAAAGAAATAAAGAAAGGTTTTTAAGGGCAATGTTCCTTAAGGGTTGGACTTGATCTTGTAAGGATTTTGTTCTTACAAAATCAAGATTCGCGGTTCTTTGGGCTTAGAACACGTGGAGAGGTTTGCTTGGCTTTGTTCCAGACATGTTTCTATCATTTGGTATCAGAGCTCAGGGTTCCAAGGTCAAGATTTTCTCTATCTTTATCGTTTTATGAAATTTTAATATTCTTTTTTTTTCTCCTGTTTTTTTTTTTTCTCTTCTCATCTCAATTTTTTTCTTATTTCCTTTGTGTTTTTCATGTTTATGACCGATTCTTGGATGTTATTATAATGTTCTTTCATGGTAATAGCATATAGGATTCAGTTCTTAGAGATTTTGAGTCAATTAAAGTCGAATTTATCTGTAATTTTCGGATCAGTTCGGTCAGAATTTTTCAGCCGCGCACTGATTTTTAAATTGCTGTAACTTTTGATCTAGAAAGAGTTACGGGACCCATAATATATCAATTTATAAGTACTCAAGGAGAAGAATTCATTAGTCACTGGACGCACGCAGTCCGCTTAAGTTTCGAGTCTCAAAATATCTTTCAAAGTTACGAATTCTGTCCAGTTTCAGTTCAGTTTGTCTTCTTATTTACTTTTGGTTTTTTTTTAGTCAGTTTCTTTGTGTTTGTTTTCATATTTTCTTAGTGATTCTTTGAGTCTTTCCTCATTATTGGCGTCTTTCCAGTAAGGCTTGATTTATATAAATAATTTGATGGATAAAAGAGTATTTATCTTTCGCACGAGATGCTCTATCAATAGTAAAGTGTGTAGTATGATTATTAATAGAGGGAATCACATAAATTTAGCTAGCACTACCCTTGTGGAAAAATTGGGATTACCATTGATACCTCTTGATAGACCTTATAAGTGGATGAGTGATTTTGGAGAGTTCGAGGTTGCTAAGCAGGTTGTGGTAAATTTTGCAATTGGGCAGTATGTTGACCAAGTAGTTTGTGACGTGGTTCCTATATGTTATACACATATTTTATTGGGTAAGCCTTGGTATAAATTCAATAAAGTAGTTTATGATATGGATAGGAATATGTACAAATTTAGGTATGGTGGAAAAATTATCAAGCTTGCTCCTTTAAGCCTACAAGAGGTATATGAGGACGAGTTGTACATGCGGAGGAGTGAAGAAGAGTGGGCTAAAAAGAAAAGTGCGATTGCTTTTGGAATGTTACTAGGAGAGCTTCCAGAGTTGATAAGAAAAAGACATTAGTAAAATGTGAAGTAGAGAAGGATATAAACGTAGCCTTGAGTAATGAAATGAAACATGTTGATGTTTCAATAAATAAGAGTGAGGTGGTTGATGGTGTTGATGATAGTGATGATATTGATGTGAGCGATAACATTAGTGATCATGATTTGGTTGTTCATGATTCCAATGAGGTGCTTGACGTTACTGTTAAGGGTGACTATCATATGGAGCAATCTGATGTTGGTTGTGAGGATATGAGTTATGGTGTGCAAAAAGTACATGTGGCTGAATATGTATAGTGTGGTCAGATCGTGGATGAGAGTGTTGATTGTTTGAGAAAGCGACATGGGCATGTTGAGTTTGTTTTAAATGAGATTTCAAATGTGAATCCATGTGGGAATCTCTTTACTGTTGCAAGTGGCGTTAAGAATGAGAGTAGCAATGGGGAGAGTGAGAGTGGAAAAGTATTGCCAAAAAGTCATTCATTCGCCTTATTGACTTTTGCTCACCTTAACCATTTTTTTCCATGTGATTTTCTTTTATTCCAAGATTCTCGTCCTATTGATCTTGTCATTTTTATCTATGACCCGAGTTCGGATTCGAGGTCAAATCCTTTTCAAGAGAGGGAGAATGATGTGATCCAGAATGAGCTCTGTTTGTTGGGCCAAGTTAACTTGAAGTTGTGGCTGATTGCATGGCTTGGTCAAATTGGTGTATTTTTGGCCATTTTGGTGGATTTGGAAGATTCCTTGGGTTCTGGAGTTTGGTCCATGCATGAGACATTATGTGAAGGCTTTATTATGTCTAAAGCAATATTGGAATGGGTCTAGGACGTGCATGGGCTGCCTTGATTGATTTTGGGCTTTATTTCCGAATGGTGCATTAGTAGTGGCGGGATTTATGCAGTCTTCGTATTTTGGATGTAACTTTCTTTTCCGATGTCGGATTTTGGTGATTCAAGTTGCATTGGAAAGAGAACTCGTAGCTCTACAACTCTGAAGTTTTCATCAAAGTCCAGTTCGGATTACTTCATGGTCTAAATGAGGACGCAATGTATCCCTATAGTTTTTATATTTTAAATTTTTTAAGTTATGTGTTGTTTAAGTGTTGGGCTGAACATTAATTAAATTAAAAAGCCCATGGACGAAATTTTCAAGTATTTTATGTGTTATTGGGTTTATTTTATTAGGGTTTTATTATATTTTGGTAGAATTAGGGTTAGCCACTTATTTAAAGGGACATTATTAATTGTAATTGATAATTAACCAATAATATATCTTTTTACAAAATAAATTGACTTGTGTCATCTTGAGGGAGTGAATTCTTCCTTGGTTTTACGGAACAAAAGCTTATCAACGTGTGGCAAGCGTTGTGGCGCTGTATCGCTGTTCAGGACTCTCCAAAGAAATAAAGAAAGGTTTTTAATGGCAATGTTCCTTAAGGGTTGGACTTGATCTTGGAAGGATTTTGTTCTTACAAAATCAAGATTCGCGGTTTTTGGAGCTTAGAACACGTGGAGAGGTTTGCTTGGCTTTGTTCTATACAGGTTTCTATCAATATGTATGTGTTTATTTGATAAGACACTGAATAACTCACTGAAGGTTTCCTAATAGCTGATACACCAACGTCAATAGGAACCTTCTCGAGTTGAGCGAGCATAGTGGTCATTCGACTTGAGATACCACAGTGGGATATATGAGTTATCCTCCACACTTTGATGGCAGTCACGTCAACGATCTATTCATGATCAGACATCCGCCTGTTCGTTGGGTGTGGACTGATACTCCTGATATCCAGTGTGTATCAAGACATGATCTGTCAGTCCTGTGTACAGGGCATAGGCATCCAGCACGTGTTTACGATCTAGTAAATCCATGGTCGTGGTATAACGTCAGAAACCAGTTCCGAGTGTTATTTAGATATCGTAAATTGAAAGTCGATTGTATTATATCGAATGGATTTGACGTTCTGATCTATATCCCAGGTATAATACGGATGACCTGTGACAGATGGATTATACGTATGCTATGACCTCGACTTGCATAGTTTAGCGAGATTATATGTGGTCGTCATAATCTATGAGTGGGTGGATTATGGACACAAAATTGGATTTTGTGATGGATAGACCTAAACTTAGAGAGTCCCACAATATGAAGTGTATTCGTTGAGCACTTGGGCAACTCGATATGAATAATACAGATTATTCATAATACTTCACCGGATTAAATGAGTTAATTCGGATCGTTTAATCGGTTAAACGATAACACATGCAATTATGGAATTTTGTCCGCTAATAATTATTGTGTATTTGTATTTGATACATAATTCGATTATATACACATTAATTATTCGTCAAATGAGATTTTGACACATGCCATGAATATATGTATTTATTATTTAATGTAAATAAAATACATATATTTGTGTAAATTAATTGTTTAATTATTTAATAATTAAATAATTGACTTTTCCAACCTTATCCATTTGTCATTGATTGAATGTTACATGGTGAGATTTAATTGGTTACACATGGCATGGATTTAATTAGTCTTTGTGTGTCCAATTTTGATTGGATTTTATAAAGATTAATGCTTTTTAATTTGATTAAAAATTTGAAAAGGACAATAATGCCCTTAAAACCCCAAATATTCGGTCAATGCTTCTTTAAAAGAAAAAAATATTTTTTCTTCTTCTATTCATTCATCATCATCAACGTTCAAGCTTATCAAAATGGGTCTCAAACCTAGCTTTTTGATCCATGGAGAAAGTGAAGAAAAATCACAAGGATACTTAAAAAAGGCATGAGATTAAAAGGTAATCCATACTTTTCTTGAGTTGGAAATTAGATTTCTTGTTCTTGTGATGTTAGAATAGTTCTAGGGTTTTCTTCACTTGTTTAAATTGGGGCTTTTATGTTTGATGGATGGAATTGGAAGCCTTGAACATGTGAGAAGAGTAATTGGTTAATATTATTGTAATATTGGGCCAATTTGTTCAAATTGTTGTTGGACAATATTGTTGACATTCTAGAGTTTTTGATCCACTCTTAGATAGCCTATAATTATTCTAGAGTTGTTCATGTGTGCTAGGACTCATTTGGTGTTAGATTAATTTGATTAATCTTGATAAAATTTGTTTAAAATATGAAAATTTGCATTTTATTTTTCTGGATCAGATCTGGAATTTTTGGCAATTTTTTTTTTGTTGAATTTGATGTGTTATAATGTTTTGGATGTATTTTGGGAGTTGGCACAATTACCGGAAAGTGTTTCCGACTTGAAATAAGTGAAAACGGCCAAAAACGGCGTTACCGGGTGGATTTTGAGCCAACCGGGTGACGACTGTCCAAACAATGAATCTGTCACTGTTCGGGCAGCCCATGAACTTCCCCGAAACCATTGGAGCTGACCTGGGCAGTTCCCATAAGTTTCGGGTGGTCGATTCGGTCAAAAATGTATTTTAGGCCATTTTGCGGAAAAACGGTTTTCGTAAAAGTTTCTCGACGTTTCAACATTATTTATGTTAATATTTGATATTGACTAAATAGGTTTAGGTGAAATATAAATAAATTATTCATATTAGATATTGAATAATTTATTCGATAATTTGAAAAAGTTTTAAAATATGATTTCATCTGAACCGTGCTTTCGCCGCGCCCCATCGCCCAAAACCCCAACACAAACTCTATACCCAAGAGATGGGTGAATTGGGATACAGATAAAATATGCGGAATCAAAAATCTTTGTCGATTTTAAGCTCTTTTACCAATTAATGCATAAGGTCAATTTTATCTATTGTAATAAACAACATATATGCAAGTTTCTAATATATAAACATGTAATAAATAAAACTTACAATATGTAAAGAGATCAGGGATAGAGAAAACGACATCGAGATTTATAGTGGTTCGGTCAACAATGCCTACGTCCACTCCCTCAAGTCGCGCTTGAAGCTTTTCTCTAATAACGAGTTTCCGTGGCTCACTCGCAACCAAGAGTTTTACGCAAGGTGCTTTGCTAGAAGCCAACCATGTCTTGTAAATCGGTAAAAACGTAGTACTAGGTACGTACGTGTTCAGATAGTCCGACGACCGGATTTACTGCCAACATATCCGGGGATCTCATGGGTCGCTTCCCGAAGATTCACCGATGACGTATGACTCGCACTTTATTAATCTGGGATTAATTAGATGAAAGAGAAAATTAATCTGGGATTAATTACAGAGATATTTTATCTAGGATAAAATATTATTTAAAGAGAGAGAACGATTAATTTGGAATTAATCGATAAAATAATATATTCGATATATTATACGAAATTGGATTTCGACGCGGAATTGAAATTAGATTTTAATTCGGGCGAACGAGTTAATTTAGAATTAATTCGTTAGCGACATGAATAGTAATTTTGCTAGGCATAATTATTTAATTACGTCGCAACGAAAAATTCGTTAATTCGGAATTAGCGAACCCGATCCCGGGAGTGTTTGCGGGCGCACTCGCATTTCGAATTCAAGTGCGGCCCACAAGTCACATCAAGCGTCAAATCATTAGTCACTTTGATTGATGTGATGTCTAGTCACTTTGAATGATTGACAACATGTCACTTTTGATGTGAATAGTGATGGAGGTGGTTGTAGGCTTAAATGCCTTGACTTTTTGAAAGCAAAAATTGGTATTAGGTTTTGAAAATCTAATACACAAAACACTTAACATATTTTCTCTTTTCTCTCCTCCAACTCTCTCGGCCAATGGCCTTTTTCCTCTTCATTTTTCTGCTACTGCCGAGACTTGAAGAAGAAGCTTAGGGAATTTTGCTGCAAAATTTCCGAGGTTCTAGCACGCTTTAGGAGTCTTGCGAAGGTGATAGGGAAACCCACCCGTGGGCATGGAATGCACAACCAAGCTTGGAGCTTGAAATACCGAAAATGAAGCACAAAAACAGTGAAAGCCGAGAGCCTCTAGGAGTCCAAGCTTGAAGAATTTTTCTTGTTCCTCGCATCGCCAAATCCGATCAATCTAAGTATGATTCCGCCATTCTTCATTGTTGTATTCGCACATGTTTCTTGCTTGAAATTGATATTGGGACTAACCTAGAAACCCAACAGGTATAAGACCGATATGGAACCCGATTTGGTGTGTGCCGGTTCCAGTAAGCATGCAATCCTCATGTCCACAGGTATAGAGACCGGTATGGGATCGATAAGGTTCATGCCGGTTCCAGTGAGCATGTAAAACAGGGCATCTCACTGGTATGTAAACCGATAAGGGACTGATATGCCGACCTCTGTACCAAAAATGCAAATATGAAGGTTTTAAAGTATTTTGTACATGAACCTAATGCATCTAAGTGAATGTGCATGTTTCCTATGAGTTTAGACACTTGAATAATCAAATCACATTACAATTAGAGCCCTAAGCTAAGACATCACATAATTTCTTCAATGTGTGCAAGTCTTCACATTCGTCACTCTTCACCACCGTTATGCTTCGACATCTTTTTGTGTTGTCTCGCTTTTGCGCGTCGAAGACTTCACTCTCGTTGCATCATCAAAATCCATTATGCGATTGTGTCACTAACAATATCCTCATTTTTGATGATGGAAACCTTTAAAACTTGTGAGCTTCTGAGAGTCCAAATGTTGACGATTTTGCTCCCCTTCAATATTAACCCCCCCTCAATGTGTGTTTATCTTCAAAATAGTTTTATAAGACTTAGACAAACATATTAGTACATCTACTCCCCCTTAATTCAAGGGTGAGGGTAAAACAAGTTTTAATCTCATTTCTAATGATTTCTCCCCCTTTGACATTATTAAAAAGTGGAGAAGCAAATTTAAGGTCTAAATGAGATACCAATTAATATGTGCAATAAATGATGATACCAAAATTTAAAAGTATGCACATTTTGGCATTTCCCCCTTTTTGCCATATGATGTAGAAATCGTGCATAAATTATTTCTCAAATTTTATATCAATGATTACCAATTGAATAATGACCAATGCATTTTTAATGATTTCTTCCTATAATTATGATACCAATTAAAAAACAATCAAATATTTATGTTTTTCATTATACCGATGGGAAATTATGTTGATGTACATACATTTCATGATATCAACCTAAAATATATTAAATGG
>SKCR01036724.1:0-68361 GCA_019454045.1 Zanthoxylum bungeanum
TGGGCACCTCGACCCAAAACCGCTGACAATATGGACCTCGCCCTCGAACTGATGATGTAGTGGGCACCTCGACCCTGGGCACCTCGACCCGGAACTACAACCGACAACGGGGGCACCTCGACCCTTGGCACCTCGACCCAACACCGCTGACAATAGGGACCTCGCCCTCGAACTGATGATGTAGTGGGCACCTCGACTATGGGCACCTCGACCCAGAACTACAACCGACAACGGGGGCACCTCGACCCTGGACACCTCGACCAAACACCGCTGACAATAGGGACCTCGCCCTCGAACTGATGATGTAGTGGGCACCTCGACCCTGGGCACCTCGACCCGGAACTACAACCGACAACGGGGGCACCTCGACCATGGGCACCTCGACCCAAAACCGCTGACAATAAGGACCTCGCCCTCGAACTGATGATGTAGTGGGCACCTCGACCCTGGGCACCTCGACCCGGAACTACAACCGACAACAGGGGCACCTCGACCCTGGGCACCTCGACCCAACACCGCTGACAATAGGGACCTCGCCCTCGAACTGATGATGTAGTGGGCACCTCGACCATGGGCACCTCGACCCGGAACTACAACCGACAACGGGGGCACCTCGACCTGGGCACCTCGACCAAACACCACTGACAATAGAGACCTCGCCCTCGAACTGATGATGTAGTGGGCACCTCGACCCTGGGCACCTCGACCCGGAACTACAACCGACAACGGGGGCACCTCGACCCAACACCGCTGACAATAGGGACCTCGCCCTCGAACTGATGATGTAGTGGGCCTTCGACCCTAAAATGGTACTGATGTGGGCCTCGCCCTCAAAACTGATTCTGATGTGGGCCTCGCCCCCAGACTGATGCTGATGTGGGCCTCGCCCCCAAATTGATATTGATGTGGGCCTCGCCCCCAGACTGGTACTGATGTAGGCCTCGCCCCAAACTGATATGGGCTTCGCCCCAAACTGATACTTATGTGGGCCTCGCCCCAAACTGATATGGGCATTGCCCCAAACTGACACTAATGTGGGCCTCGCCACAAACTGATGTTGACGTGGGCCTCGCCCCCAAACTGATGTGGGCCTCGCCTCAGACTGACACTGATGTGGGCCTAGCCCCAAACTGACACTGATGTGGGCTTCGCCCACAAGCTGATACTGATGTTGATATGGGCCTCGACCCTGGGACTCATCCCCAAAACTGAGACTAACGTGGGCCTCGACCCTGGGACTCATCCCCAAAACTGATACTGATGTGGGCCTCAACCCTGGGACTCAAACTGATACTAATGTGGGCCTCGACCCCTGCTCCATCCTCAAACTGATACTGTTGTGGGCCTCACCCCCAAACTGATACTGATGTGGGCCTCAACCCGAGACTGATACTAATGTGGGCCTCGCCTCAAACTGATATTGACGTGGGCCTTGCCCCAAACTAATACTGATGTGGGCCTCGACCCATGCTCCATCCTCAAACTGATACTAATGTGGGCCTCGCCCCAAGCTGAAACTATTGTGGGCCTCGCCTCAAACTGATGCTAATGTGGGCCTCGCCCCAAGACTGATACTGATGTGGGCCTCGACTCTGGGATTCATTCTCGAAAACTGCTGATAATACGGGCCTCACCCCTTGGGATTCATTCCTGAAACTGATGATAATGTGGGCCTCGACCCTGTGGGATTTATTCCCGAAACTGCTGATGATGCGGGCTTCGCCCCCTGGGATTCATTCCCAAAACTAATGCTGATTCATTTATGAAACTGATGACATTGTACTGTTGCTGCTTCTGATTGGCTTGCCTTTGCCGCTTTCTCTTTTTCTTCTTTGAAACCTGTGAATAAAAACAAGACAAAGATTGCGTGTATATGACGTGTATGCATGCATGCATGAATGTGTTTCCTATTCCGATGGGTTGATTTATCTTTCTACTCTCCGCTGTTTGCACTTGGTCAAGATGAACCACATGATGGGGCCTTCCATATCATCATACTATATTACATACTACGAAATAGTCACAATAGTTACACATATTATCGTCCTCAAAGAATGCCCAGTATTGAAACCAGAGAACCTTTAAAACATTCAATGCAACTCAAATCCAAGTCTTTGAATAAATGATCTAAGCCAGACTCAAAGTGTGTGTGTGCAAAAGTTCTTTCACAGCTTGATCCTTAAGTAAGCCAATTCCATGATTTCATTTCAAAAATCGAGATCGATGGGTCAAACCAACCTAGATGTCTCAATTATGCTTGCAGTTGATTTTCTGTGCTCAATGTGGTATGGTTTTCTTTCTTTTTTGTCCCTCTCTTTTTTCTTTTCATTTTGAACTTCTTTTTTCTTTTCTTTTCTTTTTTCTCACTTTTTTTTCTTTCTCTTTTTTTCAACACACCTACCCTTTAAGGTAGCATTTCTCCTCATGGTGGTCCTAATACTCGCCCATGGGTAGCTTCACGCTTATCGGTTATAGGTGGTTCAATTTTTTTCTTAAGAGACTTTTCTTTTATTTTCAACCATACCACACATCATAACATAAGCAAATCAAGATAGACATCTAAGCAAACGGTCATTCACCGACCTACAATTTCTTCAACTAGTCACTTTGCTAACTACTCAGGTTTTCACTGCTAAGAGCCTATAATTAAGTGCTTACGAGTCTAACATAGATCAACTACTCAAAGCATCAGATAAAAGCACATCAGGAGTTTTTCGTTTCTAAGATTTCACCCTAAAGCAAACGATTTCATCATTGGACTTATGTCTTACTATCAATGACTAAAAACAAACAACAATTTTCTTTTCTTTTTTCTCACTTTTTTTTCTTTCACTTTTTTTTTTCATTTTTTTTTTCACTTTTTTTTTTCATTTTTTTTGGGCCCACGATGGTCTTTCTATCCTTGCAGTAAAGTTCTCTGTTCCTCGATTTCCTTTTCCATGATATCCATGTTTGCTAAACTCTTCTTTGACAAGTCGTATTTTTCCTAACCCAACGGATATCTATGATGGCTTTTAAGACACAGGGGTTAACATGATGCGTGTATGCATGAGTGCATGTCATGTATGCGATGTATGGAATAAATAAGCTTATAAAAGAACTTGCACTAATTGTCTCATTATCATTTTAAAGTGTTCAATCATATTATTGTGCGGTGCAAACTTGTCCCAGTTGAAATGGCCCAACAGGTTTACACTTCGCGATAACATAACAAAATAACTTCAAATGATAAAAGGCCTATACATAAAATGGCCCACCGGCATTTTAGAAGCCTTTGGCCCAACTGTACAAAGGGCACGAACTCGTCCCAGTTTAAATGGCCCAACAAGTTCACATCTTTTGACAAAAGGTCCAATGGATCCAAATAACGATGGTCCAAAACACAAACATAACAAGATAATTCAAGCATAAAGCAATAAGTTCTACAGAGTGGCCCACCAACATTTCAGAAGCTTTGGGCCTAATTTTCATAGGATACGAACTCGCCCTAGTTTAAATGGCCCAACAAGTTCGCATTTCTGAAAAAAAAGTCCAACCGCATCCAAATGAGGATGGTCCACAAACACAAGGAAATAGTTGCTATAGGCCATACAACACCGGTCTACGCGTGGGTTCGTGG
Organism: Zanthoxylum bungeanum; assembly: GCA_019454045.1. Classification (NCBI taxonomy): domain Eukaryota; kingdom Viridiplantae; phylum Streptophyta; class Magnoliopsida; order Sapindales; family Rutaceae; genus Zanthoxylum; species Zanthoxylum bungeanum. The sequence goes on from SKCR01036724.1 coordinate 3,620, forward strand.
GAGTATAGACAAAGACTCTCGCTGGCGAAGGATTGCCCACAACTAGGTCTCCCTACTCAAGGGTTCGAGCGACCAAGTGAGCGCACCTTTTTTATACCCTAAAGTACGTGCCAACAAGTCATAGCGTGTGACTAACTGTCAAATGGATTTCTTGTTGCAGATTCCCCAAAGGGAGGGTGGAGCGAGGCTCCCTTAAGTACCCAAGCCTCTTAGGCTCTTATCGCTTGGTGACAGGAATAAGCAACAAGTCCTCCAGATTAGTCTGTCACAATAGGCTACAAGTAGATGATTATCTAGGTGCATTCACAGCTTTTCCTTCTAGAAAGGTAGTGAGTGAAGGAAGACACCAAACCATTACCCAGCCTAAACAATATGCCTTTGATTAAACCCCTTTTAACTCACAGTAGACACGGTTAATTAAAGCAAAAATCATAATATTACAAGACATTATTTCGGGGCCGATTCTCTATCCCAGTGGAGTCGCCAGACTGTAGGAACACAGAAACTGGGCGACGCATGCGGTTCGGGGCTCACGGCCAAGTTGGGAGTACGGAGCAGCCCGCGGGGGACTAAACCGGAGAATAATGGAGTCGCCACCTAGTGTGAACCGGAAAGATAAGATTTAAGGCCGCATTCACCCCTCGCAAGGGAATACCTCAAATCGTTGGGTTCGGAATGGTCCCTTACTTATGCCACTTGTAATGAAATGATTTGTGTAATAATTTAACCAAGCCTAAGCAACATATTTCCAAGAGTATTCTACTTTTAAGTTCACATGCATGAAAGTAATCATCATAACGGCGAACATGCAATAGCACACGGCAATCTCATGAACATACTTCGATCATATAATGCGGAAAACAAAGAACAACCTAGACATAATGCAAATTCCAAACGCAAAATAAATGACTAATCATGCTTGAAAATGAACAATTGAATAGGCTAAATCATGCTTGAATACCATCTCATGAACACATCAAAAAAAAAAACGCAAGGATACAAATAACGTGATTGATTACATGATATAATAGAAATCACCTAAGAAACAATTAAGCATAACATATGATGAAAATGACTCAGTTCAGTGTATTCACGTTAGTGTAGAGTTCGTAAACGCGTTCGAACGGTAAACAGAAGGTTCGCATTCGTATGACGTTTGATAACGCGTTCGAACAGGACCAGACCTGATGAAACAAATGCATACGCGTTCGAGTGGCGTTCGTAAACGCGTTTGAACGGTAAACAGAAGGTTCGCGTTCGTATAGCGTTTGATAACGCGTTCGAATGGGACCAGACAGAAAACATGCGTTCGTGCGGCGTTCTGAAACGCGTTCGAACGGGGTTACAGCAGTGACCTCCAAAATGCAGTAAACAACATGACACATACATTAACAAATGAATAGATGACACATAATCAATAATGACGGGCTCTAAGGCGTGGCTAAGTATTGTGTTAAAGGTAAACCGTTGGCTTTTTATCCATCCAAATGGAGGACCTTTAATCGCACTTACTAAGCCCATGCGCAATGCAACATGATGCATGATTATGCAAGAATATGACATACAAAGAAAAACGAATAACGAAATGAAATGCGCGGCAAAGTATCGTGGTAAACGTTCTTTAACCTCTCAAAATAGAGGACCTTTAATCGCACTTACTAAGCCCATGCGCTTTATCTCATCATTACATAAGCAAATAACATGCGGAAATTAAGTAACAAATCAAAACAACATAAAACGAAATATGCGCCGTTTACTCAAGTGGTACGTGGAGTTGTATCCCGAGTACAGATCATACTACCGTCCATTCGGAATCGGCTATGAAATTTGTGTCCGGGTTTCCATCCTATATACCACGAGAGGCGACACATTTTTCATTTTATTCAAGGGCCACAACATGCATCATTCCACAATATATATATCTTCCATTTATTCAAGGGCCACAATCATGCACCAATAAACGACTCTCATGCGATAAAAATGAATAAAATAATTAAAAAGATAGATGGAAATAATAGGAAAAGTACCCTCAGGTCTAACCTTTTATGTCGACTTTCGGACTCGTGTTTCACGGCCGTCGGAAGGGCTATCACTCCGTAACTCTTCCGGTTCACTGGATTAACGTCTCAGCTCGCTGTTTTGCTATTTTGGTCATTACTTTCACTTCATTTTACTGCTATTTTCTATGTACTTTCTGGTTACTGTTTTGCGGTGATAAAGGACTGTTTTGGTCTCGGTTTTGGCACTATTTTTGGGCTGTTTTCAGAGTTAACTCGGGGACTATTTTTGGGTTATTTTGCTACTGTTTGGGGTTGGTTCGGGGACTGTGACGAGTGGAGGGGCAGTGAGGCTTTTTTGCGTTTTAGTGGCTTTAAGCAGGGTCAGGGGACGTGAGCTGGGCAGGTCATGAGGGTTTTTTAGGGGCTACTTGGCTTACGTTGAAGGCGAGAGTGAAGGCTGGTTAACGGCTTATTTATTCTGTTGCTAAGGACGTGAAGACTCGGTGGCAGTGGAGGCTGAAAGATGCGTTGAGTTGTGCAGGGGGCAGATTCAGCGTGGCTTAGGGAGGTACGTGTTGATGGGTCCGTGGGTTTATGATAATGAGTTTATCATTTTCAAGGTGGCATGGGCATGACGTGGTTAACGTGAGGGATGTGAGCGTGAGGCAGGCTTGTTGAGCAAGGGGCTGTGTAGTGACGAGTGGCGCGGGTTTAAGGTTGATGAAGAGAGCTGTTTGATGTTGTGTGTTGGCTGCTAAGGGCGTGTAGAGGCAGTGAGTCAGTTTGACGTAAAAGTAGCAGTGTTATTGGCGTGAGGCCATGAAGAGTTGATGTTTGTGGCTGCCGAGTGAAGGGTTTTTGAATGGCTGAAGTAGGTTTTTGGTTGAGAGAGAGGAGAGAGCTAGGCGCTGATTGTGAGGGTAGTGTGATGTGTTGAATCGGCGAAGGTGTATGGCAATGTGGTTTAAGGGCTGCTCGATGATTTGGTTATTGTTCGTGAGGGCATGAAGGCTGCTGTTAATGGAGAGAGTAGGGTTTTTTATTTGTTTTAGTTTCTTTCGTTTGTAATTGCCGTGTGAGAGAGAGGGGCTCTAGGGGTTGATTTTTTGTTATTTTTATTGTGAGAGATTAGGATTAGGGTTTGCATGCATTTGTTAAGGAAAGAAATAAAATTAATTGGGGACATGATTTGTTTGTTTAGGAAGGTTATATATTTGATTGACTTTAATTAGGCATGATATTTGTTTTATTTAGGCATTTAATTTGTTAATTAGGTAGGTGATTATTTAATTTTGGTAATGATTTATTTAATTTTGGTATTAGATTTTAATTAAATATTAGTTTAATTTAATTTAGATTTATTTTAATTGGGTTAATTTAATTAGCTTTTAATTTGATTTAATTGTATTTTAGTTTAATTTAATTAGCTTTAATTCAATTTAATTTAATTGGTTTAAATTAATTTCAATTAGCTTTAATTTAAATTAATTTAATTTGTGACATGTATTTTAAATGTTTTAATTATCTTTGGATTGGGCTTGGTGTGTGTTTAGTGGGCTAATGGTGTGTGTCTTATGGGGTTTGGGCTAAGGGTGTGTTTTAATAACGGAGGTCCAACAAGCGAGCCTGAAGCTAAACAAGCGACTAAAATCTAACAAAAATACTGGTTCCCTTCCGACGTCCGTTTCCCGCGGCTCCCGTGACTTAAAAGGTAGTGCCTCCAAGAGAGGACTCATCATCGGGTCTTACATGCAAAAATACAGTGCCTACAACCATGCCGAGTCCTCAAGGTGATGTAGAATGTCACATGGTAGATATAGTAGAGAAGTGAGTTGCAAACTCGCATGGTAAATCAATATTTTAGCAACCTACGAGCATAGTGCAGCCATGCATAAAAGAAAATTCTCCACAACTAAACTTGAAACCACTCCCAAAGCGCCGCAAAAAGAGGAAAAGAAAGGTCACTGCTCACTTTGAGATGATCCATGGAAGGTTAAAAATGAGGCCGAGCCAATTCTGCTGAATGTGCAGTCCAGAATTTCCAACTGGGGGACAATCTACATATCCTGGGGACTATCTATGGATAAACTGCCACAGCCTGCCAAGCTGTCTTTTTCATGTCATAAGAACCGGTGGATACCAAAGAAGAAAGCAGATGAGATTACCCAGTTCACTACATTTAAGCCACCATGACCATTTGGGTGGTTACGTCTGGCTGAAGACGTTAAACTTAGCGCTGGCGGGGAGGAAACCCTTGCATTTGCATCTTGTTTATTTATTTTTATTTATTTTAGTTTATTGTGAGCTATTTATTAATTTGCATGTTATTTATACAGGTAGCACGAAACACACAACGCCCACGCAACCAAATTCTAACCAGTAAGAGTGTGATCAACTCCATGCACGGTAGTGTTGTTCCTCACTCTTGTTCTTTATTTTTTTATCTTACATTAAGGACAATGCAAGTTTTAAGTTTGGGGGTGTGTGCATGTTGTTTACTTGTTATTTATTTATATATAAGAAAAAAAATTGTTTTTAATCCTAGATAGTAAAGCATAAATCCCATGATGATACTGTTTGTTTATGGGTGAAATGTTAGAAACGATAAGTGCCCAATTTACTTTTATTTGATGCCTTGAGTAATTGATCTATATTAGACTCGTAAGAACTTAATAACAGGTTTTTAGCAGTGAAAACTTAAGTAATTGACAAGGTGACTAGTTGAAGAAATTGCATGTCAATGAATGACCGTTTGTTTAGATATCTATCTTGATTTGCTAGTGTTATGATGTATGGTATTGATAGAAATAAAAGAAAAAAGTCTCTAAAGAAAGAAAATAAACCACCTATAACCGATAAGCGTGAAGTTACCTATGGGCGAGTATTAGGAAAACCATGAGGATAAATGCTACCTTAAAGGGTATGTGAGTTGAAAAAAGAAAAGAAAAAGTTAAAAAAAAAAGTGCAAAAAGAGATAAGAAAAAGAAAAGAAAAATCATATCACACTGAGCAGAAAATAAAGCAATTACAGAGCATACTTGAGATATCTAAGTTGGTTTGACCCATCGATCCCAATTTTTAAACGAAATCATTAAGTTGGCTTACTTAAGAATCAAGCTGTGAATGAACATTTACACGCACACAGTGAGTCTAGCCTAGATGAATTATTCAGGAACTTGGATCTGAGCTGAATTAAGTACTTTGAAGATTCTCCGATTTCATTGATAAGCATTCTTTGAGGACAATGTTATGCATAACTATCGGGATTATTTTATTTCATTTACTGTTATTTTTCTATTTTTGCATGATTGTATGTGAATGACGTTTGTGGGTGTCGTCGCTGTAAACCATCACGAGACTATAACTCGACCACTAGGGCCGTCTAGGGGTTTAAAGGCTTGTTGCATACGCTAAATGCAATCGTGATCCCTACGAAAGTGGCTTAGTTAATTTAGTTAATTTTATTTTTTTATTTGTATTTAGTTTTTATTTTGTCTTTTGCTCGGGATTAGCAAAATCTTAAGTTTGGGGGTATTTGATAAGTACGGTTTATACTCACTTATTCCGACATCCTTAGCATATTATTTTTTTATGGTTCGAGTCATTTAGTGTCATTTATAGTTTATTTTATGTCTTATTTGTAGGAAGCATTAGAACATGAAGAATAGACTAATTACACGTGTTTCGGGACCTATTGGAAGCATCAGACTCCAAGAACAGGCAAAAACCAGCATCAGCTGTGCACTGTATTTAAAAAGGCTATAACTTTTGATCTAGAAAGAGTTATGAGACCCATAATATATCAATTTGTATCTACTCAAAGAGATCTATGCGTTCCATATAAAATCCAGGGGATTTGGCGTCGCGGCGCCCCGAGCGCACAAGAAATAGAATTTTAGGGTTTTTTAGATGTTTAATGACCTCAATGATTCATTAAAAATACATTAGTTCGTCCACAACTCAAAGAGGAGGCTAATACATAGCACAAAATATCAAAATACATATTTTAGAGAGATCCAAGGAGGAGGATTGAAGAGCAATAAGAGGAGACAAATGTGGTGACGTCCGAAAAGGGAGAGATTCAATTCGAATTTTATCTTCTTGTTTATTTCTTAGAACTCTAATGATTTCCATTAGATTAATGACTTGTTTATCATTGTTTTTTTTTTGTATCTTTAGTCATGAACTAAACTCCTTAATTCTGGAGAATGATGTAACTGATGCTTGAACCTTTATATTGATTGTTGATTTTGTTATGAAGTTTTATTAAGTTTATTTATATTCTTTTGAGTTTAATGCTTCCTGATTGCTGGCCACAATTTGTGATGATAAATGTTTGAAATCTATCACTCGAGAGAGGAGATTTTGAATAGATCTAGAGAATATAACTTATGAGTTTTATAGAGTTCGAGAGAATACATAAGTTCATTTGAAGTCGTTAATATAGAATCACAAAGCGTAATGAGTTGTTAACTACTAGATTTTTATAGAGATATCGAAGTCTGTAGTTGATGATATATTCACTGATGCTCGAAAGAGGAAGTGGATATTTTCGGAACCTTGACTTATAAACAATATAACCGAACAATGATTGATTGGCATGACAAATACATAGGCGACAACTAGGTGAAATCAGGATCTAGAATCTCTATCGTATTAGTTCCTCCTATATAATTATTTTTATATTTATTTATTAAAATCTTTATTATTTGTTTTCTAAATAAAGTTAGGATTATCAATTGTAGTATTTAGTGCGAGTTAACGCAATTCCTGTGGGTTCGACACTCTAAATTCATTTATACTAAAACTTGACACCGTACACTTGCGGTACGATATAAAATATCACAACACAACTCATCTTGAATAATCAATGATTTTTTTTTATATAAAGAAAATAATCAATGATTATTCTGCTAATTATTTCTTGAGTTTGCTTTAAGATATGAGATGGAACCAACCAAATCATCTCCATTAAATTTTCCTTTTTTTTTTTACCAACCTTTCTATCATTTCCTTCTGATTTATATATATATACCTGGAGTGTAGTTTATTGCAAAGTAATTGTTGTCTTAGCAAATAATAATGTTGGTATTTGTTTATTTGTTTATTTATTATTTGTTTTTTATTTTTGGTTAAGAAATAGTAACATGCAAGTATAATTTTGCCTCAAAGGTAAGTGTGGAAATGAGTGAGCTCGGCCAAGTCCGGGAAAAATCCTTCCCGAAATGTTATCGGACCGGGCTTAGGTTTGAGTTTTTTCTGGCCTTTTTTTTAAATCAAAATTAGTAATAATCTAACTTTTACATATTAAAACATATCAACAAAAAGTCAAGAATAAAATATCAATTCCTAAAAGGCATATGCAACAACCTAAGAATAAAAAATCTAGAGATTACATTTTTTTTTTATCTGGGCCCGAGTTTTTTGTTATAGGCCCGGCTTAGGCTCGAACCCAAGCCGGGTCTACCATTATAAAGTCAAGCCCGAGTTTTTTAATCTCGGGCTGGGCAAAAGCCCGGGTAGACCGGACCGGGCTTAGATTTTTTTACCACGTAAAATGATAAAAAATCATGAAACGACATCTATCATAAAAACAAGACATACATAGTTTTTAATCATAAACAATATATTTTCACAATATAATCCCATTAGAATTTTTACAATGACTATGTACATGATGGACCCAAAATGCCCTAATGATTGAAATGTGTATCCCATCCTCATCTTATGTCTCCAAGGGTGCCAAAGTAGCTTATCAGAAGCCAAGTCTGCAAAACTGAAGAGTGAGGGGATGAGGGTGAGTCCAGAAATAACTGATGAGTAGATACTATAAAAAAAACAAATATAACTGTTAGATAAAAGTCAAAATTGGAATCATTAATCTCAAATTTCCAAAATCAATTATAGAGAAGACATCCTTAAATTTTGAAAATTATCAAACGTATAATCTTTTTAAAACCAATTCTATGTGATAAAGTCTCCATGTATAAAGTATTGGTATTTAGAAGCGTTACATCTCACCGTCCCCCTAAAAATCTATAGGTAAATCCCTAATATCTTGATTTCGATTATCAGAACTCAAGTTATAAGTAAATCTCTACACATTGCACATGGAGAAAGCAGTTTCGGGTTTGAGTTGCCATTGAGTTTCCAAATTGTCAATAAGGCATAATCAACACTCCAACATATCAATACATGTCAATAAAAAAGTGATACCACTAATAACAAAGTCTTTTGAAGTGAAATCCAGGGATAAGATCCAACCTTAACACAAACTGTCCAGATGAGGTTCCACCAGAAAAGCAACAACTTCCAATAAATACTGAAAATTCATTTCATCATGGAAAAATCTGATTTTTGACTATTTTGTACCTTATCATATCTAGTTTCCATATAATTTTACGGTTCACTGATCGAATGTGTAGAACTCATTTTATAAATAAAATACTACACCATTAATAGTATAATCCGAAATTTGGTTCTGAAGTTATACTCGATCTCTAAAGCTTTTAGGGTAAAATTTAACACTCCGTAACCATCCATCATCATTCTACCATCAATCTATCAGATAAATACACATCCTTAATATGTAAAAATTCTGAAATTATAATAGATTTAGAGTGACTTACCTAATCCATTTTCTTCTAGTTCCAAGACTCTCCAAAACTATCTTGTTCACTCATTCCTCTTTCTTCTTCTTTTTTTCTTGTCAATTTTGCTTCAAGATTAGAATTTTTATTCCATTTTTCTCCTTCTAATGTTTAACCAAGTGAAGGAAATATTGGTTTTCTTTGGTTTTTGTTTTAATTAAGTAAAAATTTGTAGAAATTTGTAGATTTTTCTAGAAAATCCATTGGGTGGGGTTCGCTTCATTAAAAAATTATGGGGTTTATTTAGTATTTGGGCCGGTCTTAACTAAGGAATCTTATAGGGGTTTATTTAGTATTCAAACTCTTAGATGGGCTGGCTTTAATAAGCAATCCTATGAGATTTGTTTAGTAATCAAGCTAAGCCAAATTTTAATTCTTAAATGATTTAAAATGGTGCCTTTCCTTTGCTAAGATTTTGTTTGATTTGAATTGACAATGAATTAAGGTGTGAAGTTCCCATTCTAACCAGTTATATATAGGCCGTTATAAAAAATATAAAACGTTTTATGAAAAATTACATATAATCGATTTACAAATCATGAGCTTTAAAATAATATCCATTATCGATATGATTCGAAGAAAAAGAGTTAAAATAAAAATTATATTTATAAGAGAATAATGATTTCAAACTAATCATTTTCAAACCTCTCTCAAATCAAATCACAATATGTAAAAATATACACACATACGTACAACTTTCATCAACAAATCTCTTTCAAATTCAGACTTATGCAAGGTCGAAACCTTTAAAATTATAGCGTTGTATATATTTCACATTAACCTCCATCATAATCACATTTTTACCTCAGTCATATTGATAACTGAAAGGTGTGTTATATGTACCTCAATCACATATTGCTTACCTTCAGTCACATTAGTTACCTAAGTTATATTACATACTCTTAATCACATTAAGTATAATTACAATTACATTTTACTTAAATAAAAAAAAAATCAGTCAAATACTATATTTTTACACATGGTCATAATGTGACTATCAGTTGGATGACTGATAAGTTAGTCATGGATGTTCCTCAGTCACATTTGTGACCTCAGTCATATTTGTGACCTCAGTCACATTATGACTTTTTTTTTACCTATAGTTACACAACGACTATCAATTAGAAGTGTGTTTTTTATAATCACAGTAATAATTTGACTATTAGTTGAGTGACTGATAATTTAGTCATAAATGTGCATCATATTTGTCTCAGTCACATTGTGATTGTATTTTTTAACTTACAGTCACACAATGACTGTCAATTAGGTGTGTGGCTGAGTGTGTATTTTTTAGCCACAATCATAATATGACTATAGATGGTTTCATCCATATACTATAAATACCACAGTAGAATTAATATTTAGTGTGTATTTAAAGTAAAAATAAGTGCTTTCAAAACACAATGCTTAAATTCAAATCTTAGGGCAATTAAGGACCTAAAAAATATATTTAGGCTTGTCCACCATCCCCTTATCTTTAAGGTAAAAAAAAAAATTTATTATTTACGTGAATAATATATTTGGGTTGGTGCTCAAGCGCTAATCCAAATCATATTTATAATACAAATTATAGATATAGACAAAGATATTTTCCATTACATTGTTATTATTTATATGGTAAAAGGCATAAATGATCATAGAATATAATTGCAAAAAGCGCCACAATTGACATTGAGAAATATCATAATGTAAATCATTCTTAAACTGTTTCTGATTAAGGTTTACATACCTGATCAGTTAGTAAACCTGATAGACTGGTACATGTCGAATCTTTGGAATTAATTCCAATGGCTTTTCTCAATGAACCCTAAGTCTCGAGAGACTCGTGTAGACATGAAGGTATTCATTGGATGAACACTCAATAACTCAGTAGAAGATCCCAATAGATAACACACCAACGTCAATAGGAATCTTTTTGAGTCGAGTAACATATGTGGTCATTACTTGAGATACCACGGTGGATGTATAAGTTATTCTTCACACTTTGATGGTAGTCACGTCAATGATCTATTCAGATTAGACCTCCATTTGTTCGTTGGGTGTGGACTGATACTCATGATATCTGGTGATGTATTCAGAAAGGATTCGTCAGTTCTATGTATAGGATTTAGGTATCCATTTTATAATCTTTAAAATCATTGGCCAAGATTTAGGTATCCAAATATTTTCGAAGGATCATGAATATGTCGCGATATAATTAAATTATACATAGCGGAGATTTGATTTTTTTTAATCTATATCTCCATATAATTTGGATAACATATGACAGAAGATTATATGTATGGAAAGACCTCGATTTGTTTGGTTCAATGTGATTATTTATGGTCGTTGTAGTTTGCGAGTAGGCGAATTACAGATATGAAAATGGTTTTCGTGACATATAAACCTAAACCTAGAGAATCCTTCTATATGAAGTGTACTCGCAGAGCATTAGGACAATCAATTATGAATAATATGGATTATTCATAATATTATACAAGTCAGGGAATTTATGTATTTGATGTATATTTATATTTGATACATAATTTGATTCGATACATATTAGATTAAATGAGATTGTGATACAAATGCATATTATTTTATTCATTAATTAATTACTAAATAAATAATTTAATAATATGTGGTCATTAATTAAACATGAGTTGGACACATAATTTAATTAGACAAACCATAACTAAATAACAAGTGTATATACACTTGTAAATTATTTATTTTGTTTATGTAATATGATTATATTTAGACAAGATTTAAGTGTGGCAGATTTTGGACCTAGTTTTTGTCCAAACAAATAACCAAATTATCCCCCAATGGGGTGTGACTTGGCGGCAAAGGGTTTAGAATTTGGTTTTCAGGTCATGAGTTCGAGTTCAAATGGTGCATTTCTTTGTAAGAGCTTGGGACAACCATGGATTTTACCAGCTCCGCTTAAGCTCAGGTCGAGTAATTTAGCGATGTGGTTTTCAACATTTCCAAAAAAAAATTAAAGTAATTCTAAATCAATTTTTGATTTATAATTGTTTTTTTTTTTCCAAATAATTTATATAAGATATAGAATTATTTTTTCTCTCATATTTTGTTGTTATATGTATGTTTGGTAACCTAGTTAAAAGTCATAATTATGCATATGTAAATAATTGACTAAATTAATGTAATTTAGGTCAATTAGGTTATAGGATAACCAATTGCCATTACTCTAGAGTTACTAGTGCCACTCCATAGTGACCTATAATTTTTCTTGAAGGAAATTCGTAGTGGTGACGCTCTTTGGTGTAAATTGATTTGGATTGATTCCATAAAATTGGATTAATTTTATATTAATATGATTAATTGTGTAAATAAATTTAATCTTGCTTATTTTATGAATAGACATGTTATGGATGAAATTGAACTTGTAATAATATGTAGGAAATGTCCATATAGCTAAATAAAATATTCTGCTAAGTCAAAAACTGAAATTACATACAATCGGTTAACCGATCATGTTAGATTGGTTAACTGACAGTCCTGTAATTTAGTTTTTGATTTTTACTAACTTCGGCTAACCGAATTCTCATTTTCGGTTCATTGAAGTTTTATGTTTTAGTGAAAACAGAGTTCAAAATTGGAATATATGTTTCCATTGTGTGCACAGTCTCCGATATTAGATATTGGTAACTGATAAGGGTGAAATATGAATGAATTAGCTGATATTTGATATCAATAAGTTTATCCGGATTAAAAGTTTAAAATGTCAATTTTTCCATATTATGTTTTTGCTGGCCATACCTCTTATTAGTGAAAAAAGACTAAATAAGTTAGAAAATGAAATGAATAAAATTTAAAAGTTTAGGAATAAAGATAAAATAAGTTTAGAAGTAAGAGACCCTTTTGCTTTTGAAGGATTAAAATATATATCAACTCTTTTAAAAAAAAATAAAAATTAAATTATGAGCTTTTAAGAATACATTTGTATTTTTATAGACTTTAATTATCTAAAATATCTTTATTTAATTTTTCTTTCTCCTCCTAACATAATCTTAGAAATGTATTTATTTATTTAAAAAAAAAAAAAACTTATTTCTCATCATTTATTATAAAAAAAAAACCCCTACCTATTAACTTATTTCCTATTTTATCATAAAGTTTTAAGTTTTATACATCCTTAGTTCTTTTTTTTTTTTATATTAATAAGAGGTTTGACTTAATTTTTCTCTCCCTTTTACCCTTATAAAGCCAAAAAAAAAAAAAAACTATTGTTCATGTTAAAGTGCTTACTATTCACGTGAACAATAGTTTTTCCCTTAAAAAATTAAGGGGTGGGTAAACCAAATATATTTTTAACTCATCATCTCCCATTAGGAGACTGTGTTTTAGAAGTACTTATTTTTATTTTAAATGTATACTAAATATTAATTTTTTTTAACTTTTTGTGTGCCTGTGAAACTACTTATAATCACATTGTGATTATGCCTAAACAAATATATACTCAGATACACACCTAATTGATAGTCATTTTTAGATTATAGAGAAAACAATCCAGTCACAAATATCACTATGTTCAATGTGCTCGAGAGTCGGTAATGTGACTGAGATAACTAATATGGTGAGGTTATAAGTGTGATTAAGGGTCGATAATATGACTAAGGTCATAGTTGTAACTGTGCTTAATGTGACTGAAGATCAACAATATGATTGAGTTTCCAATTGTCATTGTACTCAATGTGACTAATGGTCGATAATATGATTGTGACAACTAATGTGACTAACATCACAAATATGACTGAGGGTTAGCAATGTAAATAAGGTCATAATTGTGATTATGCTTAATATAACTGAGGGTCGACAATGTTATCGAGATAACTAATGTGACTGAAGTCATAAATATGACTAAGAGTCGATAATGTGACTTAGGTCACCAATGTGACTGTCCTCAATTTGAATGATAGTCGATAATATGACTAGGGTAGCTAATGTGATTAGGTCATAAATGTGGTTGAGGGTCGGTAATATGACTGAGGTAACAATGTGACTCAGAGTCGGTAATATAACTGAGGTCACAAATATGACTGAGAGTAGATAATGTGATTGATGTTATAATTGTGACTTGCGTAATGTGACTGAAGGTCAGTAGTGTGACTGTAACATCCCGGTAATCCTGATGATTATTACGTTATGGGACATATGATACATGATATAAATTATATTCGAACACGTATACATTCATGAAATGACTTTTTGGACATTCGGTAAATTTCTCGTAATTCCGATACGAAATTAATTCTAAGATTAAGATTCTCCGATTTTATAAAGTTTATATAGTCGGAAAGCTAAGATCGAGATCTACAACTTCTTTTCCAAATTCGAACCAGAAGAACGTCAACAATACAACTCAAAAATTCGGATGAGTAGTACCTGCGGACATATCTAGAAAATTTTACATTTCTCTCCAAAATTCTGATTTTCTTTCAAAATTAAAACATTACCAATTAGTCAATTCAGCTCCTAATATAAATATGATCACTATTCAAGCACCCCTCACATTTTGGATAAAGAGAGAAACATGAGAGGGGGAGGAAAGAAGGAAAGAAGAAGAAGAAGAAGAAGAAGGGGAAAAACCTTTTTCCTTACCAAAAATTGAGAAAGAAACAAGCACAAACCAACCCACAACAAGCTAGAATGAAGAATATCAAGTCGTTCAAACGATCTAACCCCCCCACTCCCAGTTTTTTGTTTTGCAGGATTACCCAGAGGATGAGCTCGGAAGGATGAATACTGATGGCAGTCACTAGATGGTTTGAGTCCACCAGATCAAGTCAGAGACATAGTCAGTCATAGTTCAAGAAAGGTCATGTATCATATATTTTGTATAAGTTGAAATTGTGTTTTTACAAGTCAAGTGTTCATGACAGAGTTACCTAGTGCGATGTTTTGTATACATGATTATGAGTATTTTAGTTGCATTTCATGTTGTTGAGTTAGGCAAGGGTCTCATGTATGAGTTTATTTTCGAGATAAGATCAGTAGCGACGATCACAATCAGATAGTTAGAGGCTCATGGGAATAGGTTAGCCTATTCCCTGCCGGTAGCATTTCCTGGAGGGGGTGTTACAAAGATGGTATCTGAGCATGGTCTAGGGAGTTAATGACTGTAGTGGGAAGAGTAATGAGGTCTTGTATACGTAATATGCTTGGGGTATTAGTATCGAGGCACTACCTTTCCAGTATCCAATCCTCGAGTACGTCTTCAAGTTCTATAGACATGTTAGTAAAAATTCTTAAGCTATTCGAATTTTTCCTCCTTATGAAAGTAATTATATTTTTTGTTCAAGTTGAAAATCCTTCCATAAATATCCTGAGTTATCATCAGTCATCAGAAGCTCAAGATAAGCTATGAGAACAAATAGTAAAGTTCTAAGAATATCCACCCAATAGAGTAAAAGAGAAAGAGAAAGCTATAAGAAAGTAAGGAATGATGTATAAATGCTTAAGCAACCAGAGACAATAAGAGATATAGATACAGAACCAGATAGATAAGAAAGTGCCAAAACCTATAGTAGTAAGGAGAATAGAATAAGCTTGAACAAGAGTAAAATGTCGAGTAGACTTAGGTAAAGTTTTTCCCTTCAAGCAAGATTATTTTTCTTCTCAGAAAATTCCTTCAGATAGATTCAATAGCCCTTAAGTACCTCGTAAGAGATAGCGAGATCTCCTGATTAACGAAGGATAGTTAGAAACATAAGAGAGGCAAGAAATCTGATTTGGTTGTAGAAGTCCCAATAGACATGAGGTACCAAAAGGGACGTAGAGATTTTAGGCACCCAAACCCAGATTCCAACTGTTCAGTGATACCAGTCAAGGAAACTATCCCGACGGGGTCTATCTCATACCTATCTTACATTATTAATAGACTCTACCAGGACACAAAGTACCAGAACAAGGACGCTGACATCCGTTGAGATGCAGATTCTTGTCCCGTCCTTTACTAACATGGATAAAAGTAACAGTAAGAAAGCCTAGTACCTGTAATACCGTATTCTGAGATAGTGACAACAGATCTCGAGAGATGGTTTACCCAAAAAGGAACCAAACAGGTTCCTAAGGATATAAGAGAAATAACCCGACACAAGTCAAGATAGGCAAGTTTGCAGTACCAGTGAGGACCCATAGATCGCACCAATGCAAGCAGAAATCCTTGTAAGTTTAAAAAGGATAGACCCATGAGATTGGAGGTATTCAGAAGTTAGCAAGAATACCAGTACAAAATAGTAAGAATAAATGGCATAGATGTAGCGTATAGAAAGAGCAGAGAGCAGAGATCTAGAAGGAAGCTTATAAGAATGAATCATCACTAGCCTCGGTAGCACGACTTAGAACTAAGAGATAAGACATAGAGATAGTACAGAATGATGCGGAGAAGTAATAAGAAAGTTCAGTGCAGAGAGTAGAATAAATAATATAGCTTAAGGACGATAATGTAAATGGATACCTCATAATGGTTGGTAAAGTTGTGGAACCCTGAGACATGAAGTAGTCAATCTAGGTCCGAGCAGAATGAATGACAACTCTCCCTTCCAGTATCCCTACTCTAGTAAGTATATATACATCTAACCAGACATGCGAGCATGTATTCACCCCCAACTTAGAGCCTAGTAAGAAGTTGGACAACTAAAGAAGAGTACCTGATAGGATGGACAGATCACGAGATAGGAAGATAGCCGAATCAAAGAGTTCAACAGAATCTAGATAAGAATCATAAGACAGTAATATTTTATATAAGATGGAATAATTTGAATTCATAATAAGTCTAGTCGAATCTAGAAATGATAACTTGTCTTATCATAGCACGAAAAGTTTTCAAGGAAGTAAAGGCTCAAAAGAGTAAGGAACCAGAGTAAGCGACACAGATATCGACCCTCAGGAGTAAGGTTTATGACTTATAAAAAGCTTTCCATAGGAATAGAGAGGAAGAATTAGAAGAGAGCAAAACCTAAACCAAAGGTTCAGTAATGATACTATGACTTGTCGTGAAATATGGAGTTCCCAGAGAAGTAAAGACTTAAGAGATTTAAGAAACTTAGACTAGTAGAAAGAATAACTGAGGTAGTATGGTAGGAGTTTGAAAGAGCATGACCCTTAAGAGGGTTCTCAGTAAGAGATAGTAAGACCAATAATCGGAAAACGAATCAGGAGTGAAGTTGAAGAAGGAAATTCAGATAGTACCTAATAAAAGTATCTTAGTATAGGAGCTGACACCAGATATATAAACACGGGAGCTCTAGGCTTACAGATGAGCAGTACGTACAACTACAACATGAATAGCTAGGGAGATCATCACAATCGGGAAGGCTTCAGGACCAATCCCCGCCCTCCTAACCCTCGTTAGACAATAGTAACAAAGAAGAACCTCGATGTTCGCCTCAAGATACTCTCACAAATAAATGAATGTGCAGTGGAAGTAAACTGAAACATAAAACCTTCAGATTTAGTGCAAGAGCATAATATAAGAGGAAAATAGCTTTAGTAAAATATTTGGAAGACATGACTAGGGACATGCAAAAGATGATATCCTTCGGATAAGGGTACAAAGACATAAACCACAGAGTTCCAGGTATAAAGTAGAGCAATAAAGAAGACAAAAAAGACAGTAAGTAAAATGTTTGAAAATGGAACTGTCGAGATAAGACAACAATAGGAAAGAGATACTAGATAAACAATAATAAAGGTATATAATTACCAATATGGACTTTCGATGGTTAAGTTCAGTAGAACTATGAAATGACTAGGAAGGCCTATATCAGTGATAAAATGTAGAAAACGGAAGGAAGATAACAAGTATAACCATATGTTCACTTCACAATGTACTGCTACAAACAATGCTTAGATGAATTGAAACAAATTTATTTGGGTAACACGTAAGATGGCTAAAGAAAACAAAGTATATGGATATTATTGATACCAGGACAACACTTGATCAAATAAGATTGTATGAATAAGAGAAAATGGGATAACCAGGCATGGAGAACAGGGCAGTGCCAAAGGATGGATAACCAGATTCATATTAGCAATGAATTTAAGGTACGAGAAGAGTATGAACATTAACCAGAACCAAATCACTAGCATCGATGATAATAGTAAGGGATACAGTCTAAGCACCAGTGTACATATAGTTAGGCTTAATATAAGTACCTTGTTCCAGAGGTTTTAGCCAATTTAGAAAGACCGTCAGAATTATGTTAAGAGGTATTGGGAAACCATGATGATAAACTTAGAGCATATGAATAATTGATCAGAAGCTATGAGGTCCTAAGCCCCACAGATAGGAACATATAGGAGAACTTGAAGGACATAGTTGTTTAGCAATTCAGATAAAGAAATTAAGATGAAGAATGCTAAGATCAAATCGAGCATGTGAAACCGAGGAAGTATCGAATACGATCAGTTGCAATAGCATCAAGGACTAACTTACATACAATTACCCCAGAATTAAGACAGAACGTGAAGAAACCTAACTATATGAGACACAAGTATCCTTAAAGACGTGGGAGCACTATTTACGAAGAAATCAGATGCATATTCAGTAAAGACACATGACACCAGTACGATTTCAATATCAATATACCTATTAGAGATCAGACTGGAGATTAATGATTTAACTGGAATAGTTGTGGATACGATCGTATTAGCACTTATGTATCAAATTTGATCAAGACCTTCCAAGTTAAATTGCTGGAGTAAAAGAAATAATATAAAGTGAGTAATTTTCTGGGAAGTCCTAAAAAGTATTAACTCATTAAAGAAACAGATTGAGAAGAGGTAAAATATAGTCATAGGGTTACAGACAGAAAAAGTGATTCACGTGGGCACCAGTTCGAAGGAAACCTAAGTTAAGACTATAAGAGATCGAGAACTCTTGGCACATCTCTTGGATGTCTTAAATGGTAGATTGAGAGATAGATTAATTTATGTATAATAAGTTTCGTGAAGGATTTACACCTCTATATAGACAAGATATAATATACGGCCCTTGTTTCCACAAGAGAAATAAAGTTTCCAAATGGACTTTAAAGGACCAAGCTTTCAGCCATAAGAATCAAATAGAGAATACCAGGATAAGAGATTCTTAGGAGTCATAGTATTGAGTTCTTGAGAAGAATAGTAGAAAGTAAGTAATGGAAGATAAAAAACAGTGGAGACCAGATATCTTCAAACCAAGAAGGACCTGAGAAGTTCAACATTAGAAGGAATTCGAGGAAAAATCCTATTTAAGGGGGGAGAATTTGTAAAACCCCGGTAATCCTGACAACTATTACATTATGGGACGCATGATAAATGATATAAATTATGTTCAAACACGTATACACTTATGAAATGACTTTTTGGACATTCGGTAAATTTCTCGCAATTCCGATACAGAATTCATTCTAAGATTAAATCCAGACAGCCTATGGTATTTAGGCCATAACATTTTCATACGATCTCTAATTTTTATGAACTTTATATTGTCGGAAATTTAAGATTGAGATATTCAACTTCCGCGTTGAATAATTTTCTAAATTCGAACAATAAGCAGGTAAAAAATACAGCTCAAAAATTCTAATGAATAGTACATGCGGATCTATCTAAAAAATTCTACGTTTATCTCCAAAATTCTGATTTTTCTTCAAAATTAAAACATTACCAATTAGTCAATTCAGCCCCTAGTATAAATATGATCACTATTCAACCACACCTAATAATTTGGAGAAAGAGAGAAACATGAGAAGGGGAGGAAAGAAAGAAAGAAGAAGAAGAATGGGGAAATCCTTTTTGTTTACCAAAAATTGAGAAAGAAACAAGCACAAACCAACCCACAACAAGCTAGAAGGAATAGTAGCAAGCCTAGAAGACTTGAGTAATGGAAGAAATCAAATGAGATAAGGTAAGGAAAACTTGTCCCAAATTTAAATGTTGATGTTTTGATGATTTGATAATTAAGGGGTTTGATAGATTGTGATTAATGTTATTTATATAGTTATCGTGTAAAGAACTTAAGGGTTTTGAGAAACCCCAATTTAAGAAACCCTAAGCTTTGAGTCAAATTGGGGACTATAAATTGAAGGTTGTGATGATGTTAAAGAAGTATATTGATGATATGTTGTGTATTTATTGTGGTTATGACTTGAGTAGTGTTGTAGAAGTTGAGAGTGAAGATGAAGTTGAAGTTGGGGCCTGAAAATAGGCTGGTGTCGCGACAAGCGTACCCGGCATCACGATGCATACTGGAAAATTACCCCATGATTCGGTTATGGAATATGAGCGTCGCGACGTGGAAAACAGTGAAAGTTCACTGCCTCATCTCTGTTTGGTGGACGTCATGACGCTCAACACTTATCGTCGTGACGCGTATGGAATTCGCGATGCCCAATCCTTGCATCATGACGCGGAAGCAGAGGATGCTCACTGTCTCAGCTACTTGTGTGAGCGTTGCGATGCCCTTGGGCCAGTGTCACGACGAGTGATCGATTTTTTTTCAAAAAAAAGTTTTAGCCATTTCAGTTTCAACTTATGATGTTAGAGGCCACTCTAAGGGTTTCGTATCGACACTTATACATGTATTATGACATGTCGTAAGTAGCATACATCATATGGTGGTTATAGATTAGTTGAATGGAGAAACTTAGAATAATTCAGAAACATGTTCACGACTTATGTTCTAACCAATTTTACCAATTATAGATTATCGGCAGGAATCCCAAGTTCTTTGACGAAGCGAAACAGTGCCAGCCAGATTTCAAAATCTGTGAGTGGACTCTTTTTCTTTTCAAGTTGTTATTTACTTATTTATTTTGACGCGAGATTTACTTTTAAGTGTTTTAGGGCGTTAGGCAAGATGATTTATAGTTATTTCATAAATGAAAAAGGTTTTGAAAAGTTTGAGATAAAGAGCATGAGTTTTCATGATTTTTGGAGGCATAGGGGAAAAACCCACCTCAGTATGTAACTTGACTCAAATATAGAATTGACGGATACAGATATCGTGTGCACATACAGTTCAGGACTAGGATTGATTGATGCCCTTAGATCCCAGATTTTGAGTATGAAGGGTAGCATAGATCCGCACCCCGACTCCAGATTTGTGGCTTGGGGGACGACGATATGTAACGCCCATATGCGCCAGATATTCACATACAAATATTTAGATATATATTTTTTAGATACAGATTTGTCAGAAACAGATTTTCAAAAACGGACTTCCAGAAATAGATTTTTCAGAAAATATGAGTTTTATAAAAGAGTTTTCAGAAAATATTTTCAGATGAATTGAGTTTTAAGATAAGAAATGGATTTCAGAAAATATTATTTTCCAGGAGGATTTCAGTTTTCAGAAACATAAATTTTCAAAAAGAATTAGTTTTCGTTTTAAACTGTCCACTCACTAAGTCGTTCAAATGATCTAACCCCCCCCACTCCTAGTTTTTCTATTTTTCAGGATTACCCAGAGGACGAGCTCGAAAGGATGGATACTGATGGCAGTCACTAGAGGGTATGAGTCCACCAGATCAAGTCAGAGACATAGTCAGTCACAGTTCAAGAAAAGTCATGTATCATACATTTTATATAAGTTGAAATTGTGTCTGTTACAAGTCAAGTGTTCATGATAGAGTTACCTAGTGTGATGTTTTGTATACATGATTATGAGTATTTGAGTTGCATTTCATTTTGTTAAGTTGGACAAGGGTCCCATGTATGAGTTTGTTTTCGAGTTAATATCAGTAGTGACGATCACAGTCAGATAGTCAGAGGCTCAGGGGAATAGGTCGGCCTATTCCCTGCCGGTAGCATCTCCTGGAGGGGGATTTTACAGTTATTGAGGTCACAAATGTGACTGAGGCACACCCATGACTAAATTATTAGTAATCCAACTAATAGTCACATTGTGAATGTGGGTAAAAAATATGACTATGACTGAATTCTTTATGACTAAAGTAAAATATTATTATGACGTACTTAATATGACTAAAGGTCGGTGTAGGAACAAAACAAGGTTTACTGCTATGCCTATGACGTCGGCGACCACCACATTATTGGGCTTACAACCCGTAGAGAGTACGGATAGTCCCGCGAGGAGACTAATCAGAGAATAATGGAGTCACCACCTGGTATGAAATACTCGGAATGATTTAAAGCCGCACTACACTCATCACAAGGTCAAAACTTAAACCTGTTTGGGTTCAGAATGGTCCCTTAATGATGCAGTATAATATTTACGTACAAATGAGGTATCTCGATGTCTTATAATACAAGATCACTCAATATAATTCATAAAGCATACAACACGCAAACATGAATTATAAAAATAATAAATAAAATAAATTCCTACAAGTTATTGTATGAGTAAAACGAGGTTTACCGTTATGCCTATGACATCGGTGACCACTACACTGTTAGGCTCGCAACCCGTAGAGAGTGTGGATAGTCTTGCAGGGGACTAACCGGTGAATAAGGGAGTCATCATCCGGTGTGAGACACCGGGAATGATTTAAGACCACACTACACCCCTCGCAAGGTCCGACCTTAAACCTCGTTTGGGTTCGGAATGGTCCCTTACTGATACCAATATAATATCTACGCTTGAAGGAGGAATCTGATAAGTGCATGAAAATGTAATTTGAACATCACTAATTCGGTTTGATTATCATGTGTTTAATCTTAATTATAGTTTATTTTATGTTTTGTTATTATGAAGCAATGAAACATGGATATTGGAGCAATTACGCATGTTTCGGGACCAACAGACACATCGAAAGTACGTAGGAAAAGAACAGAGACGCATGAATCATTATCCTGCAAGCTACGGCCACGCGTCACGATGCGTAATGGCTAAGCGTCGTGACATAAATATATTTTCCAAGGTTTTTGCTTAGTTCATTTTTTACGCAAATAACGACTCTGGGACTTCTCTATATAAACCCAAGTTCATCCAAAAACCTAGGGGAGAGAAGAAACATAAAGAAAAATGGAGAAAACACATAAAAATAGATTAAAACATATTTGAGAGAGAAGAACGAAGAAACTTCACGCCGGACAGGATGCTGCTGCGATCTCTTCAGGCTATATCTCTTTCTTCTTCGCAGAACTAATCTCCTAGGCAAAGCTAATGATGAACTCTTGTAATTGATTTCTTATATTCATGTTGTTGATTCTTGAATGCTTTTTAACGTTTAATACAATTGATATTTTATTATTCTTTATTATCTTTCGATTCATGAACCCAGAGATTGTGTTTTACCAACTTGCATATAAGAATAGTCATGCTTCTTCTATGTGTGATTGGGGAACCCAGTTGTGACTTATAAAGTTATTTTATGAGTTGATCTTCTATTGCAGTATTTCCTGTGGGTATATTGTCGACATTAGATAGGTCATAACGATAACTTTGTGTGCTGTTAACATAGAGAAAGTAAATCATTGATTACCTTAGAATTTAATGTGTTTTGAATTGAATATCTTCTGATTGTTGGTTTGGGATGTGAAACCTTCAAATGAGTAATAAAAGGAATAAATAACTAAATATAGGAAGTTGATACAATAGGGATTCCCAACGCTTTGCTGCTTCTCTCTATTGATAATTCATGCATATTTTTCATAATATTTATTTTTCATCACCAATTCAATCTATTTATTTTGATTAAGTTATTGCTAATATTTTTGTTTAAGTAAATTAGTTCATTTTAACCATCTCTCTGAGGAATCGACACCCCAACTATAATGCGATAACCGCAAGTACTTTTTGGGCGTAATCATATTTTGGCGCTGTTGCCGGGGAGACGGTCTACAAGCAAAAGGAGCAGGTTTGCTTGGTCAACAATAAAAACGGTAACTTCGTTCCACCTTTATTTATTTATTTATTATTTTATTTCAGTTTTAATTTTAGTTTTGATTTTATTTATTTATTTATTTTTAGTTTTTTTCTTATTTCGCTTGTGTTTGAGTGCATGCCAAGACGTAGGGATAGGTTTAATAGATTTGTTAGGATTGAAGATGAAAACTCAGAATCAGAAAGTCTGTTTGATAATCTTTTTGCCATACCATCTACATCTAGCACACACAGCATGAGCGAGTACGAGAGACCACCCATTAGGTCTCTTGAAGAGTACCTTCATCCCACTCGCACAGCTACACCATCGCGCATAATGTTTCCTCCTAATGCACCACATATAGATTTTAAACCTGGAATGATACAGTATCTCCCAACCTTTCACGGTTTGGAGAATGAGAATCCTTATGTGCACATTAGAGAGTTTGAAGAAGTTGTAGCAACATTCCATGACCGGTTTGGCACTACAGACACAATTAGACTTAAGTTCTTCCCCTTTTCCCTTAAGGATATAGCTAAAAGTTAGTTGTATTCTTTGAGACCTCGGTCAATATGATCATGGGGCGAGATGACACATGTATTCTTTAACAAATATTTCTCATACCATAAGACGAATGCCTTAAAAAGACAGATCTCTACCTTCTCCCAGAGAGATAGTGAAACCCTTTTATCAAACTTGGGAGAGGTTTAAAGAGATGTTAGCTAGTTGTCCTCACCACGGATATGAGAGTTGGCGCTTAGTGAGCTATTTTTATGACATTCTAACCCCTAGAGAGTGCCAATTCGTGGAGACAATGTGCAATGGTGAGTTCATCCGAAAAGACCTTGATGAGGCATTAGAGTACTTAAATGACCTAGCTGAGAAATCTCACACTTGGACTGGACTAAGGGTGGCAGTTTAGCCCGAGGCCCGGCCCGGCACGGTCGGCCCTGCCCGTGGTGGAAAAAGCCCGGGCCGGGCCTTAAAATGAAAGCCCGACTCGGGCCCGAGCGGGCCAAAATTAAAAAAAAAAAACATAAATATATATATTTTTAATATGTTTGTATCATTTTTATTTATTTTTAGCATTTAAATTGTTAATTTATCAATGAAACTTGTGATTTATTTATAAATTGTCTTTGTATATAGTGTAAATATATTTTATATTTATATATTTTAAATTTTTAAAATTTTTATTTTAAATTCGGGCGCAAAAAAAAAGCCCGGGCCCGGCCCATTGCCACCCTTAGACTGGACCTAATGACATAGATGGCATTGACAGGACACACCCCACTGTAGACAACAGAACCTGGGCGACGCTGTTCTAGGCTCGCGGCCTAGTTGGGAAGTACGAAATAACATGGAGTCGCCACCCGGTGTGAACCGGGACAAAGATTCAAGGCCGCACTCACCCCTCGCAAGGGAAGACCTCAAACCGTTGGGTTCGGAATGGTCCCTTACTTATGTCACTTGTGATGATATAATTTTTGCAATGAACTAACCAAGTCTACTCAATAATCATGCTCAAGGGTACTTAGATCTAACATGCTTTCATCCAAATAATTCCACGCAACGTAACACAACGAGCATATTGAATCATTAAAGCAACATGTATAAATCATTATCCTAACACATCATAAACTAATAATATGCATAAGGAACAACCTAAATATGCTTTAACAAATAAATAACAACTAAATTATACCATGCTTTAAATAATAAACGAATAACCTAAAGACTATAACATGCTCAAATACAGATTTGGATGAGACGAGATATGTGTATCTTAAGTGGTACGTGGCATTGTATCCCGAGTGCAGACCATACTACCGTCCATTCGGAATCGGCTATGGAATTTATGTCCGGGTTTCCATCCAATATACCACAAAAGGGAACACATATCCCGCTCATCCAACAATCACATCATGCCTCAAACGACTCTCATGCAATTATATATCAAGATAAATAAACAAAAATAAAGAAGATAAGTAAAAAGGGTGCCCTCAGGTCTAACCTCTTTTGTCGTCTAAGAAAGGGCGTTACACGTCCGTTGGAAGGGAGATTGATCCGATGCTTTTCCGATTTGTCTACTCAATGTCTTTCCTCGCTGCTTTGATGCTCGGGCTGCTGTTTCAAGTCCGTTTCACTGCTGTTTCGCTGCTACGTTTCAGGTCACTGTCTTGGTGATTTAGTGGACTGTTTTGAGTGATTTTGAAGGCTAATGGAGCTGCGGTTTTGAGGGTTTTTTTGGGGGTGTTTATGCAGTTTTTTAGTGCAGTTTTAGGGTGTTTTTGGGGCTGTTTTATGGGTTAAAATCGCTGCCAAAAACTGGGCAGAATGTGCAGTGAAGTGCGGCAGTTTTGGTGAGCAGTGAGGGGTGTTTTGGCTTCTGTTTTGGCGTGCAATGGGGCTGTGTTTAGGGGGGTGTTTTGTGCGACTTTAGGGCTGTATTTGGGGCTTATTTTGGTGTGAATTAGGGCTTTGAAAGGGGCAGTGTAGTGGGTTAAAGATGCGGCAATGGAGGCTATATGATGGCGTTAGGCGTGAAGGTGATAGATGGTGATGGAGGAAGGCTTGAGGTTCACGGCAATGGGGGAGTTTTGGATGGGATGCTTGGACGTACAAGGAGGCTTGGGAGAGTGCTTGGGACGTGCTTGGGGAAATATGTGTGCTAGGTCTTGAATGGGGGGTGAAGGCCTCTTTTTATAGGCAAAGAGAGAAGACTTTCCTAATTTGAATTGGAAAGAATCTCATAATTGATTCTTCATAAGGAATAGATCTCCTTATTTCGAGTGGTGATTGGATTTGATTTGGTAGGGATTTGATTTGATTTCTTTTAATTAGGAAGGGATTTGACTTGATTTAGGCATGTGTTAAATGTGATTTTGGCTATTTAGGAAGGCTATGGGCGTGAATGGTGTCTCATGGGCGTGGGTTTGGCTTGGCTTGGTGGGCTTGGGTATTTTGGGTTTGGTTTGGGTTTGGTAAGTGGTTTGTGGGGTTTTGGACCTAAGATAAGCTTTGAAACGGAAGTCTAACAAGCAACCGAAGCTCAAACAACGAGATTAAATCCATCAAAAATTCTATTTTCCAACTTTACCCTTCCAACGTCCGTTTCCCGCGACTTTCATGACTAAAGAAGTAGTTGCCTCCATACGAGACTCATCATTGGGCTAATGTGTAAAAATGCAATGCCTACACCCACTCCTTCTAGCAGAGCATACATACACCAATTTGGAAGATGATAGTCCTAAGGCACAAGTTGAGCTATTAACTAGACAGACATGAACCTTAATATCCAAAGATAACAAGACTATACATGCGGTAGCTCAATTAGAACCTCAAGAATGTCCTGTATATGGTGAGATGAGGGGAACATATGAGGAACAATGAAACACCTTAGGGATGTACAAGTAGCCTTATACACCATATTCAGATACCTATAATCCTAATTGGCGGAACCATCCGAATCTTAGTTGGAAACATGAGTCTTATCAGCCTACCCAGATTTCACAACCCAAAGGATACAATGCTCCCCAATATCACACACATGTCGTTCCTAGGAATTCTTTAGAGGACACTGTACATGCATTTATAGAGGCCCAGAGCAAAACCAATCAAAAGTTTGAGTCATTGATAGCTCAGGTTGTTGAGGACAATAAGGAGATCAAGAGAGTAATTGCACTGTTGATCCATTATATTGGCGCATCAATATGGTCCAGAAGCCAATTTTAATGTTTCGAAAACCCTAAATTGCTTCCTACCATATCCATACATTTTCCAAAATTTCTCAACACTCAAAATCCAATTTTGACATCATTACCAACACCAAACACATATTGCACACATTCATAACAATTAAAGAATAAATCATGCTTTTTCATAACATCAAACAAACATAAATATACTCAAAATACATATGTGTATCATTTTGAATTCAAATCATAAACCAAACATGAATCCCACAAAGAAGCAACTCAATAAAAAAAGGTCACTTAAAGGTGGTCAAGTGATTCTAGAATGGTAGCCTTGATTCCAAACCATCATTTAGAGTTCCAAACCCTAAATTAGTGTTCCATGTCTAACATGAACATATCTTGACCTAATCATATGAATCTTGTATCTCTATACTGTTAGAGTTGGTATCTGGAGCGACAATCCGAATAAATATATTGTATATTTTATTATTTATTAATAAAATAACTATATTTTCATTTCAAACCTTATTAATGGTATTGTCATTATGCATATTAGATTGATGTATAAATATGTTAAGAATGACATCGATCTTCGAATAGTCTTGTAGTAATACTGGACACTAGGTGGTCCGATATTGGGATAGTATTACTATTATAAACTATTCTTAAAGTAAATATTCTCAGTCGTTGGTTTTGGAATACTTTTGAATTCCTATAACCTAGAAGACTGGCACATGTCGTATATTGGAATTGGAGATCTAATGGTTTAACCTGATGTACCATGAGCTTTGGAAGCTCGTATAGACATGTGGGTATTCGTTGGAGCGAATACTGAATGACTCACAGGTGATTCCTAATAGTTGGAAGTACACACCACCGTCAATAAGAATCTCCTCGAGTCCAGTAGCATATATGATCCTTTGACTATAGGATAGCATTGATTTTATGTGAGATCCTCCACATTTTTATGCCATGTATGTCAAAGACATTTCATGGTCTGACCACTAGATGTTCGTTGGATGTGGACCGATGCACTCGTTAATCAAGTGCTTATCAAGATAGGATTCGTCGGCCCGTATGTGTACCATAAAGGGTTTAGGTATCCATGTGAGTAAGTCACGATTCGTAATACTTTGGCTAGTGCCAATCACCTAGGGTAGATCACATTATGGTAAAGAATCTTGGACATGTCGACATGAGATGTACGCCTCAGAAACTTGACGGTGTATTATATGTTTCCTAATCATAATTCAGATAGCTTACGACGGTAGGATTGTTAAACATATGTAATGACCTCAACTTGTATAGTTCAGAAAGGTCATTCGTGTTCTTCGCGAATACAGAGGTGGCTGAATTACATACATATTAGCAAGTTTTATATGACAAACGTGTTTGAACTTAAAGAGTCCCACAATATGAAGTGTACTCGTTGAGCACTTGGGTAGCCAATAATTTTGGATAATAAATAATATTCGATATTATAATTATCAACCAAGATAATCAAGTGTTATTGGATAATATTGATTATTTACTTTGACTTAATTGGATTAATCAAGAATTACACAATGGCTTAATTATAAATTCATAAATATCTCTACCATTTGAGGATATTTTGGTAAATACAAATATATAATTATAGGTGTATTTGGCTTGATTTAATTTAATTAAATCAAAGTGGTAGACATGTAACTAATGTATTAATTGAACTTTGTCTTGATTTAATTCGATTAAATCAAAGCGGTAGACAAATGTGATTAGTCACACCTAATTATACATATTTAGACAAATTAGATTAAGCCCAAATAAAAATTGATTAGAACTTTTATTAAATAAAAATTTCCTAAGTTTTGCTATAAATAGCAAGCTTGAACAAATGTTTTAATTAAGCTTAAGAAAGCTAAAACAAGTAATTCCTAGAGAAGTTAGCCTAAGTTAGAGAAATATTTAGAGAATATTTCGAAGATCTCTACAACATTTCAACAAGGAGAAATCAATATTAGATCTTGGAGTGAAGCTTGCTAGGATTGAAATCAAGATTGGATCTTGGAGTTAAGCTTGCTAAACTTTGGAATTTCTCCAACCATTTCAACAAATGAGAATGAGATTGGATATTTGTATCAAGCTTACTAGGTAATGTTTGATCTTCTCCTAAGCTATGTTCTTCATTAGTGAGTTTTCGTTAGTGAGACATATAGTGATGAATTATGTATTGGATGCATAATAACATAGCTTAAAGTTGAAATTAGGGTAATGAATTGTGTTAGAATGCTTTGGAAGTATAAACACAATATGCTTGTAATTGGGTGAAAGATGTTCATATTGGACATGGAATAATTAATAAGAGTTTGAAACTCTAGATTAAAGCTTAGAGCTAAGGCTACCATTCTAGAATCAATTGACCACCTTTGAGTGACATAGAATTGTTTATGAGTTATTTCATTGTGGGATTCTATTTTGGTTTGTATTTTGATTCAAATAAATGCATATATGTATTTAGAATATATCTATGTTAGCTGTATAACATGTGTTGTGGTTGGTTTTGATGTTAAAATTGGTTTTAAGGTGTATTGAAATGATATGAGAAATTTGAAAGTGTTTAGAATTGATTTGAAGGTTAAAATACTTTATGCCAATATTTTACACATGACAGCGTCATGACACTGCCCTTCCAGTGTCGCGACACTGAGCATCAGACATCCGGGCATCGCGACTCTCACCCTTGCACGTCTCGATGCTAGGATGTTGAGCTCTTGCACATTGCTCTCGTAGATTTGGGCGTCGTGACTCCGAAGCCTCTGCGTCGCTACACCGAGAGCCGACGAACACTAAAACTTAGTTTTCTCTGTTCCAGAGTTTTTGGACTCCGATTTGGTCCCCGTTTTTTCATATGGACTCGTATCGGAATTTAGTTTTCATTAAAATATTTTAAAATATACGTATTATTGGGATATATGCCCTAGAGCATCATGTAATGTAAATGGTATTATGTTTTATGAAATAAAATGATGCATTATTCATTTATCAAAGTGTTTATTTAATATCGCATATTATATATTATCATGTTTACCCTAGATTACTCATATGCCTTCAGACTTAGTGTATGAGTGTCATACACTAGAGGATTTAAGTCTGAAGTTAGTAATCTAAAATAGTTCATATAGAGCAAACAAAGCGGGTACTTTATTTGTGGTTTATCTATAGCTTCGGTCCATTCTATAATTGTATGGCAACCTTGATCTAAGATCATCCATGAAGAGACATGAGAATGGAGGCACCTTGTATGATGTGATCATATATGACTGGACCCAGATAGAAATGATTTTATTATAATATTTGTTAAATAAAAAAATTCATTTCGATATACTAGATGGTCATATATGGATTCACTTTGTATGATGTGATCATATAGGACTGGACCCAGACAGAAATGAGTTTCTTATAATATATGTTCAATAAAGAAATTTATTTCGATCTACTAGATGGTCATATATGGATTGATCTTAATCTTGATTGTACTATGAACTCCTGCATGCCAGGCTATGTACTTTGATTTACAAAGGTGAGGCTGGTGTAGCAGTCCTGACCAATAGCTACGTACTTTGGGGACATGGTTTGGTGTGTAGTTTGAGATGTTTTACATAGACATGGAGTTCACTCCTTCTTACGAGAAGTAGAGGAGTATCTTCCTTAAGGGTTGATTTGGTACTTGAACGGTTAGAGCGCTCGAGTCTTTCTGTTACGAATTCATAATGGTTATGAATAAATCATTCATTAGAGAATCAATGGTACTTAAGGTGAAAATAATTAGAGGGGTATAACAAACATTATGACCCGACTCTAATTACGAAATACTCATGAAGAGTTAATTCGTATGTAATTACTATATCGATGGACACCGACGTGGTTCGGCTTAATATCTATCTGTGGCAACGAGAGTGCAACTTTGGGTTTTAGTGGAATAACCCGGAGTTAATAATTCAGAATATTTAATTAAAAGCTTAATTAATATTTTGATATTATTGGAGCTCGGAACCGTAGGTCAATTTGGTCTCCATGCTAGCTCGATAAACTATAGCAGATTAAATATAATTGGATAGTCCAATTATGTACTTACATATGAAAATATTATTAATATGATTAATAATATTATTTTGTCACACTTGAAAGTATATATTAAAATTTAATATATGGTTTTAATAATTATATGATAATTATTAAATGCATAATAGTAAATGATAAATGATATAATTTAATGAGGCCATTATTGGAATTTCAAGTTTTGGGTTTTGGAAACCCTTGATTGCTTTTGGAAGTTATATTTTCAAAAGGCTAATTGTATATTTAATTTTGTAACATATTTTGTCACCATGATGGCATTTAATAAAAGATTTATTGTTGTAAAATTTCTTATTCAAAATAGTGAGGTGGCCGAAACTTGCATAGGTGGAAGGGGAAAAGGTTTGTTTGTTTTGAAAAACAAATAACCATAGGTATAAAAAGATTTTTAATTTTCTTTTTTTGCCTAAGCCACTCATTCTAACTCTATCCTTCTTCTTGTTCTTGAAAAACTCTCTCAAGTGTTGAGAAAAATAAAAGAAGAACAAATAGGAAAAATACAAAAAGAAAGTGTGTGACTTATAATCTCTAAAGAGTTTAGGGATTCGTATTGTGAGTGTAGTCCACCCTACGTTCTGTTGTTAACAAGATATATCTCGAAAGACTTTTTGGTGTCGAACAAAAATCCATCCTCTTCCTTCTTCCTTGACCCACAATAGTGAGTATTGTTTTTGCTCAGTACCACATGTTGTATTGGTGAAACGGGGCTCGGTTTATTTTGCGTTTGATCTAGAATATTTAGGGAACTTTAAGGGGTATTTTGAGGCTGTGTTATGATTTTTTTTGGCTGAAAATTCAGACCTGGAACATAGCAGAAATTGATTCATACAAGGGATGAACTGAGCAGCGAATTTGGTATATTTCGGGTCTAAAACAGTCCAGTTTTTGTGTTACTGTTCAGGGGCTGTTCGGGAACTGTTCCGGGGCTGAAATTGTGTCCAAGCCAGAAGCAAAAATTCAATCTTGGTGTTGGTAACATTCAACCATTCAAAAAGAAGGGCATAAAATTTTTTCTAGTCCGATCCGGGTGCCTAACGTGTTTCCGCTGTGCTAGGAAAGTAGTTCTTACACCTATCCATAATATCCTTTGGTTAGACCCACTTTTGCTACATGGGCCACCGATCCGACCCTAACGGTTCCACATCCGCTCCAACAGAATGGTATCAACGCAGATCTTTACCACACAACACATATTTTTGAATGTATGCCACGGTAATTTTAATTTAATTATGCATAAGTCATATTGGATATGCATTGTGTGTTTCTAAATTAAAATTTTAATTTTGACCCAAGCATGTTAATAACTTGATTATCATAAATCTATTGTGATTATGTGATTAATTTATTTAAGTGATAATATTAGTAATGTTGGAGCATTATTGGATGGTCCGTCTTGTAAATACGGAGATGAATGAGTTCTTACTACTTATACCCAAGACCGTCATTATTGTAAGGGTATAAGTGCTCAGAACTTAGGTCGCTCCGGTAAAATATTAGATGTAGCGTGATGAGTTAACACAGTCACCCAATACCGTCATTATTGTGAGGGTGCACATACGTAGCTCATTAGTGCACATTGACAAGTATACACCTGGAATACGTCTTAATCCAAGACCATCATTATTGTGAGGATAAGAAACTGTTCAGGACTAAACTATGAGTCATATGAATGTGATTGACCTTGGAGGTCTACCTAATGAGTTTATAAAGGCCAAGACCATCGATAGTGTGAGGCTGAAGTAAATGTCATGAGATCCTCTTCCCGCTATGAAATTTTGATAGCCAAATTTCTATTTTTTTCGTTGAAGGATATTACAGAATTACGTAAAATAGTGGGAGGACACTAATAGATTTAAAATTCCATAATCAATTTGTGTATTTATTTTGAAATAAAAATTTATTTACTAGTGTTTAATTGTTGCCTTGTAGATAGCTGCCGCAAATCCATTTACTCGACTCTTGATTCCAATAAATTGAAAGGAGCCAAGAATTACTTTGAATGGGAAATGAACATCCGCATTATCTTGGAATTTGAAAAGTTGACCTATGTAACTATCAATCCATTGCCTGTAGAAATCGATCTCGACTCCACTCCTGAAGAGCGAGAAACTTTAGAAAAATGGAAGGATGATAACCTTAGGGTGAAATCCTACATTTTAGGATCGATAGTTCCAGATTTACTCAGATAGTACATAGAGGTACCAAATGCTTGGAGCATTATGAGAACACTCAAGGAGTTATTCGAAGAAAATCAAGAAATTGAAATATATTGGAGGTCTAAGGAATTGTTCCATGCTATACTCAAGGATGGAGGAGTTGTCAGCATTCATGTTTTGAACATGATCGACCATATCCGATATTTGAAACGATAGAGAATTATGATTGATGAACTGCAAGGCCGTAATTTGATTCTGTCTTTTTTGCCTAGTACTTATGCTGGTTTTGTGTTAAACTTCTATATATATTCGATGCAAGCTAGCTATGAAGAACTTCATAACATGTTACGCACGACGGAGCATGATTTGAAGAAAAACAACCCCACTTTGTACCTCCATAGTGGAGCAAGCTCTTCAAAGACTTCTAGGAAGTCTAAGAAAATCAAAATGTGGAAGAAGAATATATCGAAGAAAAACTCCAAGAAGCGCAAAGGTGCAAGATCGCAAGTAACTCGTGATGAATGTCTACACTGCAAGAAGTCTGGACACTGGAAGAATAACTATCCAGAGATGAAAGCAAAAGCAGGACCCTTAGGCATGCTTTATATTTTTCCTATTATTGACATCTCATTAGCCTTAGATGCAAATAGTAGATGGTGTTAGACACCGACAGTCTTACTCATATTTGCAACTCAATGCATGTCATGAGGGTTAAAAGAAGGCTGAATAAAGGGGAGATCTAGCTTAGAGTTGGCAATGGCGAGACATTGGATGTCAAAGCCATAGGAACGGTTGTTCTAGATCTCCCAAATAGATGTAAATTAGATTTATATGACTGTTATTTTGTACCCTTCCTTTATTAGATAAATAATGTCACTACCGAGAGGGATATAAAATAAACATTAAGGATTGAACATTATGTTTATATGATAAAGATAAAAATTTGATATGTGAATATTCTTTATCTAACGGTCATTATGTTTTGGAAATATATAGAAATGTCTTTAATGTAGATGAAAATACAAGTAGATGATCTGAATTAAATAATATAAAATTATGGCATATGAGATTAGGCCACATAAGTGTTAGACGTCTATCAAAATTGGTAAAAGATGGTTTGATTGAAAATCTTACCTTAGATCCTTATCCGATTTGTGAGTCATGTATCCCATGGAAGATGACAAAGGCCCAATCTCTTAGTGTTGGACACCTTACTGAAGATTTATAGGAGCTAATATATAGCGATGTGTGTGTTCCATTAAATCATGTCGCTCATGATGGTTCAACATACTTTGTGACTTTCACGGATGATAACTCTAGATATGGATATGTTTATTTGATGAGACATAAATCAGAAATAATTGACAAGTTCAAAATACTCCGAAATGAAGTAGAAAAACAAACCGGTAAATTCATCAAGTGTCTTTGATCAGCTCGAGAAGGTGAATACATGAGCAACAATTTCAGAAATTATTTAAGGGAGAATGAAATTCTTGCCCAATATAGCCCACCAAGAACACCTTAACACAATGGTATATTTGAGCAAATAAATCGTATTTTATTGGATATGGTGCGATCCATTATGAACTATACATATCTTCCATATTACCTTTGGGGTAACGTTTTACTTATTGTTGCTCACATAGTTAATAGGTTTCCATCGAAAGCTATTTCTACGACCTCGTATCAAATATTGTTCGGTAGAAATCCAAGTCTTAAATATTTAAAGATTTAGGGTTGTCCTGCATATGTTAGAGTTGCACAGCAGGATAAACTAGCACCGAAATGTATACCTATAAATTAATTTCCTTTGGATATCCTGAAAATTCTTTGGGATATTAATTCTACGATTCTGAGCAACGAAATGTATTTGTTGTTTGCTTTGTCACTTTTCTTGAAAAATGAATTTTTGAGAAATAGTGGGAATTCTATGGCACTTACGTCCGGATTTCCATCATATATACCATGGAGTCACATGGCCGGATATAAATTAAGTCAGGCTGGACATAATGTATGTCAGGCCGGACATAGTTCATAGATCGCATATTAAGCAAAACACATCATAAATGTTATTTTAGGCAGTAAAGTAAACACATGCTTATCATATTTGAAAATAGTAAAACATGCACTGAGAACTAACAACTAGAAACATGTGAAGTAAAGCATGCAGTGAATCTACAGATCGCAGTAAGGGCGGCCATATATATGTATATCTGGCCGGATGTGTGTGCATGTCCGGCCAGAGATATTGTGTCACAAGAACATAATCTCAAATGCGAAGGAATATTAAAAGTGTGTCCTCATATCGTATCTTTGTGTATGTTGTGGCTCGGAAGGATGTCTCAAAATGTTGAGTTATCACTTGAACTTGCTCCAAGAAAGGAAGAACTTCAAAAGATCAAAAGGGATTTTTTTTAGGGTTTCTTTGGGTGAGTTTTTTTAGCTTTAGGATCTCCAAAATTATGATCCCCCTTTTCTGAGTGGGGAGAGATCCCTTTTTATAATGCCAGGGGAGGCCCTGAAAATGGAAGGGAGACATAATCCCCCTTCAGCCTCCTCTTTCGTCTGGAGTTAATGTCATTACTGTAGAGTAAAGTCCAATTTATGTTCGGCTGGATATATAAGTTGAATTATTCATTCGAACGACCATTAATGGAGCTAATGCATGTCCGGTCTGAAGTTAAATTCGAAATATACATTTGGCCGGCCATTATCAGATCCAATGACTTTAGTAATTGACTATCTGCACATGCAATGACAATTGTTCTTATCTGGCCGGATTTAGGATTTCTACGATATATTCGACCAGATCTTCTGATTTGAGAGAAGGTAGGCCGACATATATTATGTCTGGTTAACTTTTAATAGTGTCTTTGGAGTTTATTTCCTTTATGGAGCTCATACTAGCAATTTCCCAACTTTCCATAGGTGTCCCCTATATGTGATTCATCATCGGGTTAAATGCAAAAAATGCAATGTCTACAGCAATACAATAACTTTAGGGCTAATTTCGACCTTACATGAGTTAGAATTTAAGAGAGGTTGTTGATGAAAGTTGTAGGTATTTTATGTTAAGTGTATGTATATTTTTACCGATTGTGATTTGGAGTCCAAATGAAAGTGATATAAGTGTTTGAAAATGACTAATTTGAAATTATTATTCTCTTTATAAATGTGAAGGTTATTTTTAACCATTTTTTGTTGAACAATGTGTTTTGTTTTAAAGATTATGATTTAAAAATCCTAATATGTAATTTAT
The DNA here is from genome assembly GCA_019454045.1 of Zanthoxylum bungeanum. Taxonomy (NCBI): domain Eukaryota; kingdom Viridiplantae; phylum Streptophyta; class Magnoliopsida; order Sapindales; family Rutaceae; genus Zanthoxylum; species Zanthoxylum bungeanum. Next base: position 40,315 of record SKCR01036724.1, read on the forward strand.
TTTATGAAACACTTTAAATTTTGGTAAATATTATGAAAAAAATAAATATTTTTTTTTCCAAACACACACCCCACAAGGGCATGGGATGTGTGTCTTAATTTATTTATTTATTTTTTGTTAATTCCTTGTCTCTTTTGGTAATTTTATACTCATAGAACTAAATGTAAATTTTTAAGTTTGATTTTGGTTAAATAAGAAAGCTGATATTTTTTTGTTAATAAAAGTCCTTAAAAAATTGCTTATTTAGATAATTATATATAAGCTTTTACTAAAACATATAATTGACAACCAAACAACAAATTTTTTATTTTTTATTTAGTTAAAAGCTTATTTGTAAAAGCCTTGGAGTTAAGAAGTTTTACTTTTTTTCTTATTTTTAAAAGAAAAGGAGTGTATAAAACTAAATATATTTTTAATTCCTTATCTTCTCAAAATTTGAATTTGGATAATAAATTTTATTAAAATATTTAAAAACTATTAGAGCCTCGGAAACTTTTACTTAAAAAACTATACCGGGTGGACAATAATCTATTGTCTTAAATTTCAGAAACTAGTAAGTCTATTGGGAATTTTATCTGTGCACTTTCAAAGTTAAGTAGTTCACAACAGTTCCAAAAATTCCCTTAAATTTGTTACTAATATTTGAAACATCCATATATAATTGAATTGGCATTTTTTTTTTCAAATTTTTGTATTTAAAATCTGATAAATGCTAGACATCATAATTTTTCATTTCAAATAATATAGTATGTAATGTGTAGTTTATTTAGTGGATGATAAATTTGTTGACGATTATTTTTGGTTCGAATGACAGAACAGGGAATTCACCCATCGAATAAACCTCACTCGAATAGTAAATTTGTTTGGTTAGTTGGGAATCACACTAATTGGACAAGCAAACAAGATAAACACATAGATCTTATGTGGTTCGATGGAGAGTAACTCCTACTTACGTCCACAGTAGAAATGGAGTATTTTTTTAAGTTTCGGGGTCAAGATCGACCCGAACTATAAATGGAGGGAGTACAAATATAATGATAAAATACCTCAAGTTTTGACAAGTCCAGCACAACTCTCACAAGTGATTGAGTAAATGACCAACTTTTCCTCTCTCTATCTCTAGCTCTTAAGCTCTTGATTTTACAAGTTGTGAAATATGAAATTTACTAACCCCTGAAACAGTGACTTGAACCTTTTTATATAGGCTCCCAAAAATACTGTTCCACCGACTTTGACGTCAGCTCACGTCACTTAGCTTCCATCACAACAGTAACTCTCGTCAACCACCCTTAAATCCTGCCAATCAAATTAGCCCAATCCTCTGCCACTGCACCGGCTTATGGCGGCCTACGGCGACTCTGCTCTACCACTGTCATGCCACTGCACTGGCCTATGTATAGCTGGCAGATGACACTTCCAATGAGAACCGTTGTTTTCCTTCTATCATTATTAGCCTTCTGGTCGGTTTGTGATCTCATATTCGTTCCTCAGGTCGGGACACCGAGACAAATGATACTTATCAAAGTCATGCATTTAAACTCTTCAATTGGGTTGAGCTCATTCTTAGGGACCTCATCGGGTCAGGTACTACAAACTCTAAGAAAACCCCAAATGCCTTCTTTTCATGTGATCGGGTCGGTATCACAACATGTCTCGTCTTCAATACTCTGCTCTTGGGAGAACTTATATGTACCATGTGGTCGAGTCTTCCTGCCAAACCTCATCTCTTTCTGCACCCTTGGCCTTTGTCATCCATAAGCACAATCTCTCTTCTACCCCTCCTCGATATCTGAACATTCATCGGAGTAATAGTCTTCAAAAAAACCACCATCAATAAAATTATTTAATTTTCACAAATTTTAGAACACCTTGCCATCAACTTGGTGAACGACGTTATTTTGAGAATGAAAATTTTGAGATAAAATTGACAGTGTCTAATAATTACTCGTATAATTTAAGATTAGTAATATTTAAATAATTCAATCAAAGAATATATATGTGTTGAAGACAGTAAGCAAGTGATGAAGTCCAGCACATGCAAACTTGCATGTAGAAGTTTCCAAATGAGCCAAAAGCCACCGAAAGCAAGTTGAAAGTTTTGGCAAAGTTGGCAGTGTGTGTGCAAGCTGTGTGTGAGTTGTGTGCAAGTTGGCAAACCGCGTGACACTGTTCACGCGGTTTGATCAACTATAAAAGGAGCCCAGACCATTGTTGTCATCATCCCTAAATGTGTGAAAGTGTAGTGAGAGTGATTGGTGAGAGTTTTTTGTAAAGCTTGTATTGGAAGCTTTGTAATTCTTTTGTGGGTATATAAAAGAAGAGTTTTCTCTCAAATTATTCTCTATTATTGTGTGTTTAATCACAACAAGTGGTATCAGAGCTACGGTTCCACGGAGGGATCCCGAAATTCAGAAACGAAGTTTCGGTTCGGAAAGTCGGTTCCGACGAAAGTTGTCGAAAATCGATTTTGAGCATATCATCGAACTTTTCACGGAGAGACGAGCACGGTGGTATTTTCCGGCGATCGATCGGAGGTCCAGAACGTCGTCACGCGCCTTGCAGAGGGTGTCCCACGCGCTCCCAGTCGCATCACGCGCCGCACGCGCCTTCTGAAGGTAGAAGAGGACCACGTAATCGCCACGTGTCGCCCAGTCAGCGCCCAGTCAGCGCCACGTCAGCGCACAGTCAGCAGCCCAGTCAGCGCCACGTCAACGCCCAGTCAACAGCCCAGTCAGCTGCCACGTCATCAGACACGTCAGCACTTGCCACGTCAGCGTTGCCTGGTAAATTTCAGATAGGTCCCTGAACTTTCTAAAAATTACAGTTTAGTCCCTATACTTTCAGAAATTTTCAATTTAGTCCCTGAACTTTTTGGAAATTGCAATTTAGTCCCTGAACTTTTCCGTAATTGCACTTTGGCCCCTTAACTTTTGGAAATTGCACTTTGATCCCTATAATTTCTAGAATTTGCAAATTGGTCCCTGTGTCGGATTTTGACAAACGAAGTGTCATTTCCACCATTTTCGACCATTCCGGACGCAACGGTGAGGTCCGTTTTTTGAAATTCTGCTTAGAATTTTTATGATGGAGGGGAGCAACGGAAAAATGATTTTGTTAACCAGTACAAACTATTTCACATGGAGAGGAAGGATGAAAGACCTTCTGTATGTGAAGGACTATGATGGATCGGTATTTCTGGAGGAGAAACCAGAAGGAATGACCGATGGAAAGTGGGCTAATCTTCACCAGAAAACATGCAGTACTATTCGTCAGTGGATCGACGATAGTATCGTCAACCATGTCAGTGAAGAAACAAATGCACGTGTTTTATGGAGAAAGCTGGAGGAGCTTTTTCGAGCAAAGACTGGCAACAACAAGCTGTACTACATCAATAAGATGATGGGTTTGAAATACCAGGAAGGTACAGCTGTGGCGGACCATATCAACGATTTCCTCGGAACCATGAAGGAATTGTCTGGATTGGGCATAGACTTCGGAGATGAGGTAAATGGCTTAATTCTCCTTAATACGTTACCAGAATCTTGGGAAACGTTCAGATCTACGGTGATCAATTCAGCCGCAGATGGGAAAGTCACTATGGAGATGGCAAAGACCAGGATCTTCGAGGAAGAAAAGAGGACGAGAATGCAGGAGTCAGCATCAGCCTCAACCTCAGAAGCTCTAGTGACAGAAAAGAACACCAGAAGGGGGAGGAGTAAAAGCCGAGGCCCAGAGAGATCAGACAAGAATCGAGGTAAGTCAAGAACTAGAGATATTGAGTGCTATCATTGCAAGAAGAAAGACCATATGAAGAGGGACTGTTACAAGTTGAAGAACGAGCAGTCCAGGAGAGATGGCGACTCTAATCAAGAAAGAGTTGCTACTACCACCGAGAAAACCTCCAAAGAATTTTGCATAATGTATGAAGAAGCTGTTGTGAATCTTGCCAGCCACGAGACCAGTTGGGTGATAGATAAAGGCGCATCCATACACGCCACATCTCGCAGAGACTTCTTTACATCTTACACACCAGGGGACTACGGTGCTGTAAGGATGGGGAATGACGGACAGTCCAAAGCCGTCGGTATTGGAGACATCTGCCTTGAAACAGACAACGGAACAAGGCTAGTGTTGAAGGAGTCAAGCACATCCCAGATATCCGGTTAAACCTGATCTCAACAGGAAAGCTGGATGATGAAGGTTTCTGCAGCACCTTTAGTGACGGATGTTGGAAGCTCACTAAAGGGTCAATGGTCGTGGCACGAGGTAAGAAAGACTCAACCCTGTATTTGATGCATGCTAAACTTTCAAATAGTAGCATAAATACAGTTAACAGCAATGAGGCAGCCGAGCTATGGCACAAAAAGCTCGGTCACATGAGCCAAACAGGGATGGAGATACTACGCAGGCGGAATGTTCTTCCGGAATTGAAGAACTCACACTTACGGAAGTGTGAACACTGCATGGCTGGAAAGCAGAACAGAGTATCCTTCCAGAGCTCCCCGCCTCAATGGAAACCGGAGGTACTAGATCTCATACATTCAGATGTATGCGGTCCGATGCAGACACGAACACTCGGAGGGTCACTGTATTTTGTGACATTCATTGATGATCATTCAAGGAAGATCTGGGCATACACCTTGAAGAGAAAAGATCAAGTGCTTGGAGTGTTCAAAGAGTTTCATGCTTTGGTGGAGAGAGAAACCGGCAAGAAACTGAAGTGCATCAGAACAGATAACGGTGGAGAATACAGAGGTCCGTTTGATCAGTATTGCAAGATGCAAGAAATCAGACATCAAACGACACCTCCGAAGACACCTCAGCTGAATGGCCTAGCTGAGAGGATGAACAGAACCTTGTGCGAGAGGATCAGAAGCTTGCTGTCACAAGCCAAGCTGCCGAAGACATTCTGGGGGGAGGCACTCATCACAGCAGTACATGTTTTGAACATGTCCCCAGCGGTCGCACTGAAAGGTAATGTTCCTAACCAAGCTTGGACAGGTAAAGAAGTGTCATACCAACACTTGCACGTCTTTGGGTGCAAAGCATTTGTACACATCCCAAAGGATGAGAGATCCAAGCTTGATGCAAAGACGCGACAATGTGTCTTTATTGGCTATGGTCAGGATGATTTCGGCTACAAACTCTATGATCCTGTGGAGAAAAAGATTGTCAGAAGCCGAGATGTTGTCTTCGTTGAAGACCAGACCATAGAAGATATCAGAAAGGAATTGAAGACAATACCCCAGCAATACAGAAATGTGAATCCAGAACCTCACACACCGGTGCCAGTACGAGTTGAAGATGAGGTTCCCAGACATGAGGGTACATGTGATGAAGCTCCCAGAGATGATGATCATGATCAACCACCAGTACCAGAAGTTCCACCAACAGTTCCACAGAGAAGGTCTGACAGAGACAGGCGACCTTCAACCAAATACTCTGCATATGAGTATGTGCTGCTTACTGACGGGGGAGAACCCGAGAGCTATCAGGAGGCTGTGGAAACAGAAGACAGAGAAAAGTGGGAGGAAGCCATGCAAGATGAGATGAAATCTTTGCATGACAATCACACTTTTGAGTTGGTGAAATTGCCAAGAGGCAAACGGGCTTTGAAGAATAAATGGGTGTACAAGGTGAAGCAACAGGAGCATACTTCACAACCCCGGTACAAAGCCAGACTAGTTGTCAAGGGATTCAATCAGAGGAAAGGCATTGACTTCGATGAAATCTTCTCTCCAGTTGTGAAGATGTCATCCATCAGGGTAGTACTCAGCTTAGCAGCAAGCCTCGACCTGGAAGTTGGGCAGATGGATGTCAAGACCGCATTTCTTCACGGGGATCTGGAAGAAGAAATTATATGGAGCAACCAGAAGGCTTCAGAGTCAGCGGGAAAGAGGACTATGTGTGCAGACTCAGAAAAAGCCTCTACGGTTTGAAACAGGCACCGAGACAGTGGTACGTGAAGTTTGAGTCAGTTATGGGGGAGCAGGGATACAAGAAGACCACTTCAGACCATTGTGTATTCGTTCAGAAGTTTTCTGACGATGACTTTATCATTTTACTGTTATATGTAGATGATATGTTGATAGTTGGCAGGAATCAATCGAGGATTGATAATTTGAAGCAGCAACTGAGTAAGTCTTTTGAGATGAAAGACTTGGGGCCAGCTAAACAGATTCTTGGCATCAGGATCGGTCGTGATCGGAAAGCCAAGAAATTATACTTGTCACAGGAGGAGTACATCGAGAAGGTACTTCAGAGATTCCAGATGGACAAGGCTAAAGCAGTTAGCACTCCTCTTGCTACCCACTTTAGATTGAGTACGAGACAGAGTCCCTCTACTGAGTCAGAGAATGAGGAAATGAAACAGGTTCCATACACCTCAGCAGTGAGAAGGCTAATGTATGCCATGGTGTGCACGAGGCCAGACTTAGCACACGCAGTTGGATTGGTCAGCCGGTTTATGTCAAACCCAGGACGGGAACACTGGAATGCGATCAAATGGATTATGCGGTATCTTCGAGGCACTTCCAAGATGAGGTTATGTTTTGGAAGCAGTGACAAACCAGTGTTGATAGGCTACACCGATTCAGATATGCAGGAGATGTGGATACCCGAAAGTCTACTTCGGGGTATCTGATTACTCTCTCAGGAGGAGCTGTGGCATGACAGTCTAGGTTGCAGAGATGTGTTGCACTTTCTACAACAGAGGCAGAATTCATTGCAGCTACAGAAGCTTGCAAGGAATTGCTGTGGATGAAGACATTCGTCCAGGAATTGGGTTTCAAGCAGGAGAAGTACATTTTGTACTGTGATAGTCAGAGTGCTATCTATCTCGGTAAAAATTCCACCTTTCATTCGAGGTCAAAACATATCGATGTGAGGTATCACTGGATACGGGACGTCCTGAGCTCAAGGCTATTAGAACTCAGGAAGATTCATACCGACGACAACGGTGCCGATATGTTCACGAAGGTTTTACCGAATGAGAAGCTTGAAATCTGTCGTGCCATAGCCGGGATGACAAAACTCTCCACATAGTCAGAGTTGGGAGATTCAGAGAACTACGATTGGCTTGATCCCAACTCAGGGTACGTAGGCAGTTATACAGATGCAGCCAGGGGAGGATCCTTTTGAGGATCCGGTTTGGATGATTAATGGTCGGCTCAGATTTTGGGGGAAATCTTCACCGAGGGGGAGATTTGTTGAAGACAGTAAGCAAGTGATGAAGTCCAGCACATGCAAACTTGCATGTAGAAGTTTCCAAATGAGCCAAAAGCCACCGAAAGCAAGTTGAAAGTTTTGGCAAAGTTGGCAGTGTGTGTGCAAGCTGTGTGTGAGTTGTGTGCAAGTTGGCAAACCGCGTGACACTGTTCACGCGGTTTGATCAACTATAAAAGGAGCCCAGACCATTGTTGTCATCATCCCTAAATGTGTGAAAGTGTAGTGAGAGTGATTGGTGAGAGTTTTTTGTAAAGCTTGTATTGGAAGCTTTGTAATTCTTTTGTGGGTATATAAAAGAAGAGTTTTCTCTCAATTATTCTCTATTATTGTGTGTTTAATCACAACAATATGTAATAATTTTTCCAAAAAAATAAAATCTTTTAACTAATCACTCATTCGCCTAACGGTGCGCGGCTCAATATTAGGTTGAAGATTCGAGGGTTTTTGTGCTATTAATTCACCGTCAATTATTATTATTATTATTATTATTATTTTGGGGAATATTCTGCTCAATATTAAAATTGAAGGTTTAAGTTTTTGTGTGAAAGTAAAAATGTTTTTATGATAACCATCAACAACGATATAATAAGTTGAAATTTGAATTGAGATTAATAAAGAGGGTTTGATTGAGAAGATTTTAGTCAAAAAGTACGGGCTATAACAAAATATATATATATATATATATATATATATATATATATTATATATATATACACACGTACTGAACTAAAAAAATTAGGGTTTCAAGATAAAAAAATTTATTCTCAATATAGAGATGTCAATTGAGATATCCCGTCTCGATCATATCTTATTTTGGTTCATCCCAATTATGATTTAAGATTAAAAAAATTGTCCAAAAATTTTGAACATTATTTCAAATTGGGACATCAAAATCCAATATCACATTATTTAGAATTTCGAAACCCGATAAAAATTTGTGACTTTTTAAGTTAAAATTTGAAATTCGAAACGATTTTTTCACACAACCCAATTTTTAATTGGGATGAAAATCATCCCCGAATCTGGAGTAAATCTTTGGTGCAACAGTGGTATGGATGACGTGGTACCACCAACCAATTAAAAAATAACATGTTTAAATTTTTTCCTATTTTTTAGTTGTTTTTTGACTTTTTAGCACGCGTGGCAAATGATGATTGGCTTGTTGCATGGATGACGTGGTACCACTGTTGCACCAAAGATTTTCTCCCGAATCTCATATCATATAGTATAAGATCCCGAACCGTACTTAAAAAGTAAAATTTGATGAGGGTATTCTAGGAATATAACTTTTAAAAAAAGTGGATTTAAAGAGTATTATTTTGACAACAGAAATATTACTAGTCATCATCACACCCAAAGAAAACCAGCAAAGCAAATAATGGGCATGCACTATCCCATGAAAATTTCCAAAAATATTATTTGATTACTTGGGGCCTACATTTATTATTTTACCGTTAAGCTTGGACGTGTGGAATTTTTCAATATATTCAAATGCGTTACTGGCAGGCCCTGCCGGTCAATCTTAGAACCATTAAACCGATACAGCATTTTGAGCTTTTTTATTTTTTTTGTTTTAATTATTTTTTAACACAATTGTTAGTGTGAGAGAGAAAATTTTGGAATAATTTAGCGGTGTGGGGGAGATGCTGGAAATTCGGTACATTTTTTTTTTTGCATGGTCAGCTGCTCAATGTAATCATCTGAGGTGATCATTTTTTATTTTCTTTTTTATTATTTTTTGTTCTCCAATTTTGACCCTGTTTATAATTATAATAGGTTTTAGATTTGTTTGTGTTTTTAATGATAATATTTTAGGTTAGATTTTGCTTCTGTAATAGCCCACAATCTTGAATTTATCATAACTTGTTATAGTCAATTCAATTTTGTAAATAATTACCAAGAGTTGATTCAGTTTTGTGATTTTAGCAGACCCTTTTATTGAATTTTGAATCCACATTGTATAAGTTTGAACCTTTTTTGTTTATGATATGAATTTGGTGCCGTTTTATGCTTTTAGAAGACCTTTTTGTTAGATTAGCAATCGGCATTGTTTTAGTTTGGCTTTGATTTGGAGGTAAAGTGACCATAACTTGTTGCTTACAGGCTGGTTATTGGACTAAGAGAGGTACCCGATTGTTTTTTCTTTTCTTTTCTGGGCGCGCGCTGAGGTTGAGTTTTTCTAGTTGAAGGGAAAGAAAACAAGGTTTTAGTATTCCTTCAATTTTTGGATACAAAAATGAGCGTAATTTCAGGTGTGATTTCAAGGCATGTTTTGCCAGCATGCGGTAGCCTTTGTTTCTTTTGCCCTGCAATGAGAGCAAGGTCTAGGCAGCCCGTCAAGAGGTACAAGAAGCTGATTTCCGATATATTTCCCCGTAATCAGGTTGGTATTTTATTTTTGGAGTTTTATTTGATTTTGCGTTTAAATTTATCTGCTTTTTCTTTGTATTTTATGGGTTTCTTTTTTTCTTTTTTTTTTTTAAATGATGAAGCGTTTAATGTCAGCATAAATTATGTCATGCTTGCTGTTTGTGGTTCTTCATTTTGTTCACCTATACCTTATAGTTCACTAAGGATGTCTGAGTCTCACTCGCATGACATAGACCAATAGAATATGATAATTGGCCAAATTATGCTTCTTTATGTAGGGTTGAAATTTAAGGTGAACTTAATGAACTTGGTTCTCTACTAACCAAAAAACCCGCTGTAATTGCAGTTAGCACCCTTTTCTTGGCCCACTTTAGAAAAGTTTTGGTATGCAACTGATAGACGTTGTCTTGCTTCTTTTATTTAAGCTTGATATCTGTAAAGGCATTGAACTAATGAACTATACTCCATTATCCATCGAATCCACGAACACTTAGTTTTCCTAATTACCAAATCCTAGATGATTCCTTTTACATAATTTATTTAATGCCTTAAACATTCTTTTTGATATAAAAGTTTGAGTGACTAATGACTGGCCTCGTCCTCAAGTACGTCCAGGCATTCATCCTTCACTAGAGAAATTTATACACACACATTTTGGTTATCTCAAAGCACTTACTTTGTACTTCATTCTATTTATGATTATAATTGATTAGTTTGTGAATGATTTTCTTCTTGCATATACTTCCTGTATTTTGTTACATGGTTTTAACGGCAAAGAGATGCATTTCCAGCATTTAAAGAAACTAGGTGAAGAACACTTGTAATTGTTAGGTCCTTTAGAGAAGAGGATAAACTCTTGATTGCACTCTGTTACACATCCCTTAAAATATAGAAATAATTTGTGACAGTCTGAAGCCAACACAGGTATTCTTACTTCCAAGAAATAAGAACTAAAAAGCTGTCTGAGCGCTACTTAACAAGTACTTAATACTTTCAGCTTCATTTTTGTCCTTTGCGACTTTATTCTTGGATCTTGATATTTGCTACTAGGGTTTAGTAATATGGATCTGAATCAATCTTGTTGAATTTCTAGTTGTTTTGGATTTTCTTTTTTCTCGTTCGTCTCTGATATATAGCTGGTCTATCGAGCACTGAAGTTGAAAATGTAGCAACTTTGTTTTTTGTCATTTCTTTTGATATACAGTTTCATGAAGCGTCCAGGACAGATACAAAATGAAAACCGTTAGTGGTATATGAATTATTAAACTGTATTGTAGTTTGTTTTTATGTTTATTATTATTCTTTTTTTTTTTTTTTTGGTTTTCCTTCCTAATTCGATTTCCAATTATTTTTTATTTTTGTGATAAATAGATATAATTTCAACTCTATTCTCTATGTTTGGTAGGATGAAGGACCCAATGATCGGAAAATAGGAAAATTATGTGAATATGCCAACAAAAATCCTTTGCGCATTCCGAAGGTATATATTATTTCATGTGAGCATCAAATTAATTTTTATTGCATTTCCATTCTATCATCCTAGTATCTCTGGGAATTTTATCAGTAAGGAACATTACATTAGTTGGATAAAATTTATTTTGTGTCTTTATTCATTTTGGCATTCAGCTTGACCATTTTTATTGTAAAATAGAATTTTTTTTCTTATCTCTGTTTTGTTTATTGACTTTTATTCTTTTTTTTCTCCACCGACATTTTTACATATGCAATTTTGGTAATCCTTTGCACTCAAATATAAGTGATGTAAAAAAAAGGTTTTTGTAATATGTCATGTGTACCCGGCATGCTTAACTTGACTGGTTTTAATTGTTACCTTTCATGCAAAAATTGTTTTTTCAAAACCAAATTACCTAGATCATTCTAAATACCAGTTGGAATTGTTGCTCCATTTCTGAAAGTTGGATAATTGGTGATCAGATCACAACCTCTCTCGAGCAAAGGTGTTACAAGGAATTAAGAAATGAGAACTTTCATTCTGCAAAAATTGTTATGTGCATTTATAGGAGATTGCTGATCTCTTGTAAGGAGCAAATGTAAGTTTGGCATTCTCTTTGTTCTCTATGCTTTCCTTTTTATGCTGTAAATCTTTGCACTTCAATATTTCATTATATGATTATGTCTTTTTTGGAATTCCCTATTCAAGATAGCTGATTTACCTCTGACAATTTCACAGGCCTTTGTTTTCTAGTAGCTTACTAAGTATTATATACACTCTTCTGGATCAAACCCGCCAGGATGAAATCCAAATTATAGGATGTATGGCTCTTTTTGACTTTGTAAATAATCAGGTTAGTGAATTTCTTTTGATGTGTATAACATTCTTCAGTCGTACCTTGGTTTTAAGTTTGGAGGTATCGGATAATGGGTATGGTAAACTCATTTAATCATATTGAATATTGCAGAAAGATGGGACTTACATGTTTAATTTAGAAGGCTTTATTCCAAAACTCTGTCAGCTAGCCCAGGAAGTTGGGGAAAATGAAAGAGCAAAAAGTATTCGTTCAGCTGGGCTGCAGGCCCTTTCTTCAATGGTAAGCTTTTCATGTTGCTGCTGCTGTTATTCAAATGCATAGAAACTTTCACCTTTTGTTGGGCTGCTTAGAAAAGGGAAATAAGATTTGAAGTGTCTTGTCTACTATATATGGTTGACATAATAGGAAAAATAAAGCTCATAATTTCAGTTACAGATTAGTTTCACTAGAATTCATTCAAAATTCAATTTCTTTTCTCATAATTTTCTTCATTAAGTGAAAATAGTGACACAGAAGGTATACCATTTTCAAGCTTGTTAGAATCTCTAAGTAATTGTTAGAATCATAATCATAATCATCCAAAGATATGATTAAGATTCTACATATCTCTAATATATTGTTACATAATCATTGAGATATGATTATGTAATCTTAATGATTATTAGTATATTTAGTTTCTATATTTAACTTAACGTAATGTCTATATAAAGACATATCTCTTGTAATTCTAAGTATCTAAGAAATATAAAATCTTCTTATTTCTTTACATGGTATCAGCGTCAATCTTTCTCTGGGTTTTCGATTTCTCTCTTTTAGAGTCGTCGTTCAAGCCGGCGCGTGGGGAATACACGCCATTATATGCTCGTGAGCCTCACGCGCCGTATCTTCTTCAGTAGTCTTAACAATACCAATAGCGACGAAATGCTCAAATTTATCAATTATTTGTCCTTTAGTCGCATCAAGTTCCACATCTGATCTTTTTTCGGGGTTTTGACATGGGTGATTTTGCAAGTTTTCTTTAGATGTTTTGAATTGTTCTGGAATAGTTTAAACTTTTCCCGCTGTGCATTTTCCAGCGATGTTAAACCATATAAACCTCCGCATTTGTTCTCGTTGTGCATTCTCCAACGACGTTAAAACATCCAAGTCACCATATATGTTCTTGCTGTGCATTCTCAAGCAGTGTTTAAACACCCTAATCTCTTTGTGGTTCTTGTGCTGGTTTCATTTGAAACAAGCTTGATGCATATGATACGTATGCTCCAGCTTGAGGGGGAGTGTTAGAATCCCTAAGTAATTGTTAGAATCATAATCATAATCATAATCATCCAAAGATATGATTATATATCTTTAAGATATTGTTACATAATATTGAGATATGATTATGTAATCTTAATAATTATTAGTATATTTAGTTTCTATATTTAACTTAATGTAATGTCTATATAAAGGTATATCTCTTGTAATTCTAAGTATCTAAGAAATATAAAATCTTCTTATTTCTTTACATGGTATCAGTGCCAATCTTTCTCTGGGTTTTTGGTTTCTCTCTTTTAGAGTCGTCGTTCAAGCCGGCGCGTGGGGCTCACGCGCAATCTTCTTCAGTAGTCTTGACAATACCAATGGCGACGAAATGCTCAGATTTATCAGTTATTTGTCCCTTATTCGCATCAAGTTCCACATATGATCTTTTTTCGGGGTTTTGTCATGGGTGATTTGGCAATTTTTCTTTAGATGTTTTGAGTTGTTCTGGAATAGTTTAAACTTTTCCCGCTGTGCATTTTCCAGCGATGTTAAACCATCCAAACCTCTGCATCTGTTCTCGTTGTGCATTCTCCAATGACGTTAAAACATTCAAGTCACCATATATGTTCCTGCTATACATTCTCAAGCAGTGTTTAAACACCCTAATCTCTTTGTAGTTCTTGTGCTGGTTTCATTTGTAGCAAGCTTGATGCATATGATACGTATGCTCCAGCTTGAGGGGGAGTGTTAGAATCCCTAAGTAATTGTTAAAATCATAATCACAATCATCCAAAGATATGATTATGATTCTACATATCTATAAGATATTGTTACATAATCATTAAGATATGATTATGTAATCTTAATGATTATTAGTATATTTAGTTTTTATATTTAACTTAATGTAATGCCTATATAAAGGCATATCTCTTGTAATTCTAAGTATCTAGGAAATATAAAATCTTCTTATTTCATTACAAAGCTGTTAACTTGTCTGATGTGCTAAGCTATTTCAGGGAAGCAATATCTTGGAATTGTTTGTAGGAGATTTCTTTAATCAATCATGAAGATTATAAGTTCTTATACTTTCTCCCATTACCTTTTTTAGCTCCCAATAATGGCCGATTTTGAACCACTGTTCTTTTAGTTATATTTAAGGCTTTAGTACATGGTCAATACATTTTAAAAGGTATTTAAGATTGTGTCAATGTAATATATTTCTTAAAGCCTGCTTGGAATTACAAAGAGTTGTTGCATAGAAATAGAATACATAAATTAAATAATTGGGTTGTAGAGTAACAACCCTCTCCTCTACAAAGTCAAGGTGAATCATAGATTCCAACTTGAGTTTGAAAATTAAAGTGGTCAAAGGTCATGGGTATAAAGATCCTTAGTCCCTACTAAATATTAGGAAACTCTACTCCAGCCTTGACTAGTTTTGACAATTCAGGAAGAGATAGGAATGACGAACGTAAAAATGACTACCATTCTTAATAATTAGTAAGAAAGTTGAGTTGAGTGAATAGTTAGGCATGTTTTGCATTAGTAGGCTTGGACATGCAACTCTTATTATAGGTAGGAGTAGGACGTTGATCTCAAGGTAGGATTATCATGGATTATGTAAAATAGATAAATATAGTATCTAAAGATACCACTGTTCTAAAAAACGGCCTAACCGGCCGCCTAAGCGACCCTTAGGCTTTAGGCGGTGTCTAACCGTTCTGATTATGCATAAAAACGGTTGCTAGGCAATGTCAGGAAATAAGCAGGTCTAGACGGTTCTAGGCAGCCGCCTAGGTGGTTCTAGACGGGCCAAGTGGGTCTAGGCGGTTTTAGGTGGGTCTATACGTTTTTTGCCTCAAATTTAATTTTTTTCCAATTTTTTGATTAAAAAATAAAACCCGCCTAGCACCGCCTAGCTTATCCTTCTAGGCAGCACTTAGAAGGTTACCGCCTATCGTTTTTTAGAACATTGAAAGATACTGGCATAATAGTCATGATCTTTTCATATTGACCTGTGCTAGAGTTCGTTGGTACTGAGGGGGCATTCAGGGACGAAAACAAGTACCATATGGTAGTGTGTCACTTTTTCTTAACTCTAAAAGCTTAAGTTGCTAAAATTGTGTGAATATTTAGTTCAACACCCACCTTCACTTGCTGAACCCCAGATGTGGATCAAATGCAACTAATTCTATCTTGGCAGGCCTAATTTAGACTACTGTACCTCAAAATAGCATCAGTTGTTAGAGAATTGACTTGCCAATTTCATCTCATGACTTTTAAGTAACCTCTTCTTTCGCATAGAATGTTCTAAAAATTTACCTTCATGCAACTTTTAGTGTTTGCATTTTCTGCTGGGTTTGGGGTAGAAGGTTAACATCCTCCTCATCTAAGAGTACTGCTCCACCCGTGAGGAGGCTTTTTGGGTTGTGCTAACTATATCAACAGCTCCTGCATTGCTTCAAGCATGGATCTTGGATCTAGCATGAGTTTGTCTCTATATCTTTTTTTCCAGAACTTCTCCACTCCTGGTTTTGTCAGATACCCTACAGGTAAACATAAAATACTTGAGGTATCAGGTATTCGAGTTCAAGGTGGTTGAGGAGCGCTTGCACTTGGGTTTAGTAAAAAAATATATGATTGCAGATTGGCTAAGCTTTTCTTAAGGGTGTTAGAAGTTTGAAACCATGTGGCTGTCTTTTAATTATCAATTTCTTTTTTATTTTCCTTTCAAAATTATAAATTTATTATAATTTAGTAGGTTATTACAAAAGGTACTTTTACCAGAATTTCTTTATGATCATTATTGTCATTATTTTACCATCAATAAGGAGGTTGTACTGCATGAGATATTGAAATTGAAACAATATGTGGGAGGCAAACTTATTCAAGAGTATATGCTGCTTCTCAGTGTTGAGTGGCGTTCCCTTAAATCATTATGTATTTCCATAGTCATATCTCATCATTCTGTTTACCACAAGGCAGATTCACTTGTTTATCTAGAAAATGAAGCCCCAAAATTTACTTTTTTAAAGACTTTCCTCTTTCACTACATAAAATTAAAAAGTATCTGAATGCTCTTTATGCTAATGTAAATCTCAAATAACTTTTCCAGCATCTGCACTTGTGCTGCTGTGACAGCTTTCTTGTCAATCTTTTATGTTAAACCTAGAAAGCATATTAGATTGTGAAGTCTATATTTTTTTTTAAATTTCAAATTTTGATTTATCATTTCCATCTTTATTTCACATGCAGATATTGGATGTGTGTTTTGGCTGGAGTTATATACTTTCCTCTATAACATCTTTTTTACACTTATGGGTTCTCTTTTCCCATTTATGATTTATTATCTTCTCATAGATGCAGGTTTTTGCACACATACAAATATTCTAATTCAAATCACATTATCTGTTTTGATGTGCAGGTTCGGTTTATGGGTGAACATTCTCACATCTCAGTTGAGTTTGATAGCGTAAGTAGTCTCTAACACGTCTGATTAGTGGTGCAAGTTTTTCTCCTCGTCTTGGTTTATATAAATAGCACTAGAAAATCTTTTACAACTTGTAACTTCTCATTTATTCTTTCCTAATCTGGCTGTCTTACTTGTATCATTTAATGCTGACATAATTATTGGATAATATTTTCTTTTTTGTCTTTCTAAAACCTTTGTAATATTTCTGGACAGGTTATTTCAGTGGTATTGGAAAATTATGGAGGTCCTAAAAGAAATTCAGAGAGCCCTGACAAGAATCAGAGCCTTTGGGTAGAAGAAGTGCGCAAAGATAATGGCCACGCCTCTCCTTCGTCAGATGTATTGACAAGGGTTCCTTCTTGGAGACTAATGGTCAATGAAAAAGGCGAAATAAACGTGCCAGTGTAATTTCTTGTATTGTTGTTCTCTGAATTGTTTATATGTTACTGTTGTTGAATCTTTCTCAAAAGATTGTTTCTTTTCTTCCCACAGGGAAGATGCCCAGAACCCCTGCTTTTGGTCCAGGGTTTGCCTGCATAACATGGCCAAGATAGCAAAGGAGGCTACAACCATTCGACGAGTTCTAGAGTCTTTGTTCAGATATTTTGATAATGCAAACCTCTGGTCTCTTGATAATGGTCTTGCCTTTTTGGTATTGAAGGATATGCAGGCTCTAATGGATAACACCGGGCAAAATACACACTTTTTGCTGTCCATATTGATTAAGCATCTTGATCATAAAAATGTCCTTAAAAACCCGAACATGCAGCTTGAAATTTTTGATGTTACCACCTGCCTTATTGAACATGCAAAGGTTGAAACATCGGTAGCAATAATTGGTGCAGTGACAGATGTAATGAGGCATTTGCGGAAGAGCATCCACTGTTCGCTTGATGATGCAAATCTGGGAGCTGAAGTAATAAAGTTTAACAGAAACTTTAGAGAATCAGTGGATAAGTGCCTTGTAAATTTATCATATAAGGTGGCACTCATCCTCTTTATTTGTTATTTTATTGTGAAACATTATTAAAACTAGAGATAAGCTTTACCTGTTCTGATTCTTCTCTTCTATTTAATTTTGGGTTGGCTTCCATGTTAAAGTGATTAATTTGGTGTAACCATCAATTTTCTTCTTGTTTGTTTTAAGAAATCAAAATAACCCTAAGCTACTATTGCTGAACAGGTTGGAGACGCAGCCCCAATTCTTGATGTTATGGCTGAGATGTTGGAGAACATCTCAACTATTACAGTGATAGCTAGAACTACGATTGCTACTGTTTATCGTGCAGCGCAAGTTGTAGCCTCTTTGCCAAATCCATCATATCAAAACAAGGCAAGACAACACTTCTTTTTCTTTTTAAAATTCTGTTATATGTTTGACAATTTTTTATTTTATAATTATTTAAAACATCTAATAATTCCTTTTCCTTTTAGGCATTCCCGGAGTCTTTATTTCATCAATTACTTCCAGCTATGGTCCACCCAGACCCGGAAACACGAGTTGGAGCTCACCAAATTTTTTCTGTTGTTCTTGTGCCATCTTCAGTTTGCCCAAATCCATCCACAAACAATGGTGAGTCAAGGAAGGCAGGGGATCTTCCACGGGCACTTTCGAGAAATGTCTCTGTCTTTTCTTCTTCGGCCGCCCTTTTTGACAAGCTAAGAAGGGACAAAACCATGTCAAGAGATTATACTCACCAAGACAACAGAGATAAAATTGTCAGTGAGGGACAGCCAAGAAATAGTGGTAATGGGGTGCTTAATAGATTAAAGTCTTCTTATAGTCGAGCATATAGTAGGAAAAGTTCCCCAGCATCTGAAATGACTGATGGAAATTCCTTGAGCAATTTCAGAAAAGAGCCAGTAAGTTTAGCGATATCATCACTGTCTGAAAATTCATTGGTGTCAATGTCTTTCATGCCCATCTTGTTCGGTATATTTGGTCCAACTTGAAAGCTTGTTTGGTCTCGGCTGGGCTCCAGTTGGCAATTTTCTTCTTGTTTTAATTTTATTTTTGCAGTAAAGGTAGAGATTAAATCCTGGTCTGTTGTGCTGGTTTCACTTAGTAACTCAAATTTTATATTTTTCTTCTAAGGTCAATAATTTTCTTATGTTGTGTACTATATATATAGGCTTTACAAAGGAGTCGATGGCAGTAACAAAATGATTTATGTTTAAGCCACAAAGTTTAAATCAGACTTCTATGTTCTAGTACAATTGAACTTGAGTTTAAGTTGAGAGCCCATATTTAGATAGATTTAGGCTACTTTTATACATGTATGCTGTATTTTTATCAGTCCTTGCATAGTCAACAGCTAGTCTGTTCCTGAAGTCTAGAAAATATATGTTATGAATGTAAACTGAGTACCGAATACCTGATTTTGGATTAGTCACTCATCCACCTGAACGTGACAATTCCTATTTTGTCATTCATTAGGAGGCCAATTCCCTAAGGCTGAGTAGCTGTCAGATTACGCTCTTGCTATCATCAATCTGGGCACAATCCATCTCTCCTGCAAATACACCTGAGAACTATGAAGCAATTGCTCACACGTACAGCCTTGTATTGCTATTCTCTAGAGCCAAGGTAATTCCTGGACTGAGATTGCATGGTAGTATCCTTTCATGGGGGCAGGTTCTTATCTAATACATTGTTGCTCTTGCATCTGTGATCCACATTTTCAAGATCCTTGCATTGTGTTTCATAGTTGCTTTTAATGTGCATATTATAAAACCCAAACTTTCACAGCCAAGAAGCATCTCAGACATTGCCATCCCCTTGTTTCTAGAGCAGCCAAATTAGTTGATGCTATAATTGCAAAATGATTTGAAAATTACAAGCTAGTATCTTTTCAAATTTCAGGAAATTAATTTCTTTTAAGTCAGGTCAGTTATTAGCATCAGAACTTTGACTTCAATCCTAGGAATATCATAAAATTTGTGAAGTAGATTAATTCAAAATGTGGGTGTAACTTTAGAGGAAGAAACCTATGCTTGACATTTCTCTGGTTTGATTGGAAATCTTGGAATGTAGACCATCTGATCAATACAGTTTTCTATTTTGTTGTGATATTTACCTTAAATGCATTGGCTTTTAATTGTTTCAACTGCTAGAAAATGCCATAGCAGCTGGCAGCAGCATCACAATGAAATTTGATTGATGAACAATTATTGATGAACAATTATTTTAACATTTTAGTAGTCATAAATGAAATTTGATTGTGAAATGTCTCACGTTTTACCTAGGAATTGTACTCTATGGCTATTAATGCTACCTAAAGTGAATTATTTACTTAGATGCTTTTGAGTTAGCAGCATTTCCCTTCTCCTGTAGGATGTAAATTGTAATTTCCAGTTATAATAAATTATTTTACCTTGCAGAATTCTAGTAATGAGGTTCTTATTCGAAGTTTTCAGCTAGCATTTTCACTGCGAAACATATCTCTAAATGGAGGTAAGCTTTAAAAGTTGTGATTGTACCTGCAATCCCCTTGCCTATATGATGAATTAGCATTGAGTGTCTACCACAATAGTTCAGTGATAAGTTTCATGTGTTTTTGTTTCGTCCATTAAAAACAATAGATACTCTTTCTGATCATATGTCCCATGTCTATACTAAGAAATCAATGAGAATCCAAGGCGCCTAAATTGACCTAAAGTAGGCACAAAATGAACAAATTGTTGATCATGAAATAGTTTTTTGTCCGGATTTTGGCTATATTATGGAATATATCATATACTTGGAAGTGAAGAAAATGATTTATGTAAAATGAGCACATTTATAGACTAAATTCTTGCACATTCTCATCACAATCAAGATTACCCGTTACCTGCACGCATTTATTGGCAACTGAACTCCAGTCAAATATTTGAGCCCTCATGGTGTTAATTGTGGTTAACTATACTTCAGAAATGTTGATAAATAGGCATGCACATGGCACATACCAGACTCTGCAGATCATGATTGATCTTCATTACTTAAACCTATACTTGTCTGTTTCATGATACGTAGGAGGATTATCTGTATGGGCCATTTAAGACAACCATTTGTAATCTATCAATTGAAAAGTTATGGATAAAATAAAGTCCTATTTTGTACATAAAATTCTTTATAGAGAAGATCCTATGTTGTTATTATATTCAGATTCGTTAAAAGAAATAATAATTCAATTATAGTCTAGTAAAGGTTTATTTATTCCAGTTAGGAGACTGAATTTCTATTTCAATCCTTTTCATCAGTCTGTGTCAAAGGAAACTGAAGAACATTGCGAAATCCCCTTGATGTCTGATAATCTTCAACATAGTATGATCTATGTGGGAGATTGAATCGTGATATTATCATCTGATTGAATAAAGACTTGTAATCTACAGTGATTAGGAAGCCCATGTTTTATTGAAATGTCAACGCTTCAGCTAAATCCCAAATCTTCCTATTGTTGCAGGTCCACTCCCACCTTCACGTGCAGGTCCCTCTTTACCTTGGCAACATCTATGATTCTCTTTTCAGCAAAAGCATTTAATATCCTTTCTCTTGTTCAGCCTTCCAAGTTGTTACTTACACAGAAAAAGGTATGTGACCTAAAGTTCAGGAAATTCTAATTCGCGAATCTTTACCCAAAAATGTACTGATAAAATTGGAAATGTTTATATTTAAGGTAGATTTCATCCATATTTAACATTTCCTGTACTTGAATCAGGTTGATCCATTTCTACGCTTGTTTGAAGACAAGAAGTTACGGGCTTTTAATACTGGATCGGACCTGCCTAAGGATATTTTTGGGACTAAAGAAGATGATGATTTGGCTTTGAAATTCCTTTCGGAGATAGAGAATACTGACTTCCAAACGAGGGAAAGCTTTGCTTCTGAGATTATCAAAAGCTTGGAAAAATTGCCCATTGTAAATTTTTTATGTGAACTCTACAATTATTTCACCTTGCTTATAGATTTATGATTATTGTACATGGTCATTATTTTGCTCTAATAGTTGTTTGACCTGTTGGTACAGTCTGAATTGTCCACCATAAAGGAGCAACTATTTAGTGAATTCTTACCTGATGATGTATGTCCATTGGGAGCCCAATTCATGGATAATCCAAACAAAATATATCTAGTAGATTCGAAAAACAGTAAATCTCAAAAGAAGGTAATTACTTGCATGTCTTCCTAACTTTCGTATTAATGCTTTGGACACACATAACTTGATTGATTTTTGTGCAGATTGCTCCTCTTTTTACAATCGATGATGATGCTTTTAACGATTCGTATGAAACTCAAGCCAAAATTAACCCTGAGTTGGCCATGGGAATCCCCAGCCTCTTGAGTGTCAATCAACTTCTAGAATCGGTATTTTACATATATTGTACTCTGTTATTGCTTTTAATTTGCTCCTCCTTTTTACTATAACAAGTACGAGATGCCCTTATTAATCTATTGGTCAAGGAAAATCACTCTTAATAATGGTTTATTCTCACAATATTGTGGATTGCATGAAGAGTGACACCTACTTTGGAGATGGCAAAGACTGATTGCTTAGTTCTAGAACTCATTGAAACTCAATAGCCACATTTAAAGTCAAAAGCAAAATATAATTATTGGTAGCATGCTTTATGTGTATAGGTGTTGGAGACAACACATCAAGTTGGAAGAATTTCTGTATCTACAACTGACTTGCCTTACAAAGAAATGGCGGGTCACTGTGAGGCGCTCCTAATGGAAAGCAGCAGAAAAAGATGTCTCATTTGATGAGTGCTCAATTGAAACAGGAAAGCTTGATTAACTTCTCTATACAAAATCACGAAGATGAGGCAAAGAAGGATGCCTTGTCTTCGCATGTTGATGCGGGTTCCCATATGGTATTTCCATGCTCTTGAACCTTTCCATTGTGCACATTCAAGCTTGATCTAATTGTTGACACGTATTTTCTTGTGCTATAATGTAGTTGAATGCATGATTAATCAAACTTTCTTAAGTGTTGGACCTTGAGTACCTATATAACTCTTTTAAGTTTTAAAATATGGGCACCGATATACACAGGGGTTGTGTGAATATTCCAAGTTCTAACTTTTTGAACCCAAACAATAATGCAGGTTGGTAATCCCTTCACTGATGAGAACTTCACTTCGAACTCAAACATACCATCAGTTTGTACCGTTCCATTACAATGTGCAACTGAGTATCAGCATTATCCTCAATACTTCAGACTGCCGGCATCAAGTCCATATGATAACTTCCTAAAAGCTGCTGGCTGTTGACACTAGACAAGTACAGATCTTCTTCATCTTGATAAGAATATATTGATGCTCAACATGATTCGTCACGTTAACAGGTCAGAGGTTTCTAAGTTGCAAGGTCCACTTTGATTCTTTGTTTAAACTTTTGATCTTGCCCGATGCATGAAGAGTTACTATTGTAATTAGATGGGTTAAATTTGTTACTTTCTTGCAAAATCGATTCTTTGATACTGCAAAGGGCAGTGCTGATAGTGTCCTGATGATATATAAAGTGTATTTATTTGTTATTTTTCCATGGTTATGGTGGATGCAAGCTTCACCTTTCAGGCAGATGTGTATGTAACCATCAGCCTTCAGGCTTGATCATATAAATATTCAATGGGGAATATGGATACAATACAACACCCATTTAATGAGATTTTAGTAGGAACTTTCTTAATTTCTTTACATGTTGTCAGGATCAAAATCATTGTTAGTTGTGATTCTTTTTCTAATTATTCTTTCTTCCAGACCTTTGCTTGTAGTAGGAATTTTGTGCATTGGGTACCATATTTTTCTCATTTATGAGGCCTCATGTATATTCTTTTAAATATTTTATAAACACATACCAAATCCATGGAGTTTGAAATTTTGAATCTATTTTTTTGTGCCACTTAAGTATGTAATGAGCTTAAAGCAAATACTTGTTGCAAAAGTCATCGGACAGAAGAAAATATAAATTAATTATGGGTTATTTACGTTTCACTACTAAAGTTATGATCAAATAACAATTGGGTACTATGAATATTAACATATTACATTTTACTACTAAACTTATAAAAATTTAACATTTTACTACTTTTCCATCCAAACCGTTAGTTGACCGTTAGTTGACCATGACATCATATTGACATCCTAAGGATAAAAGAGTATTAACACACACATTATTATAAATTATAAATATTCTAATCAACGGTGGTAATCGTACGGCTGAATATTGGAAATAATGATTTTTGAGTATATCTCTTTTATTGTTATACTTTAAAGTATTTTGGTTATTATGAGAATTTTAATTATTAAATTATTTGGTAAATAAAATTATGAGAATTTTAATTATTAAATTATTTGGTAAATTAAATTCTTTATTTTATTGGGTTATATGGATAATTTAGAGATTGAAGTATTTTTATAAATGTGATTGTTGATTGTATTTCTTTTATTGTTATATATAAGATTTAGATATGTTTTTTAAATGGTATAATTATAATTTTCACTTTTATTTTATTTTGAGGATAAAACAGTCTTTTTAAAGGTCAACTGACGGTTTGGATGGAAAAGTAGTAAAATGTTAAATTTTTATAAGTTTAGTAGTAAAATGTAATATGTTAATATTCATAGTACCCAATTGTTATTTAATCATAACTTTAGTAGTAAAACGTAAATAACCCATTAATTATTAGAAAGGGTACACATGAAGCCCAACCCATAAACCCAATTTAAATCCCAATTTAGAAATCATATTAGAAGCAAGCATTTGCAATAAAAATACAAATATTAACCGGGAAATAACACAATCCATATATTTATAACATAAGTAAAAATTATTTATATTTTTGTACCAATAGTTTCACATTTTTTCCCCAATTGAAAAGAAATTAGCTACTCATTATTAGGGTTTGTGCTTGGAGTGTCAATTCGGATCGTATTTATGTTCGATTCATGAATACGAACAATTCATTTTTCCATAATATTACTTATTTAATGGTAGCACATCTTGTCTTTTATATACATATTCGATCCAATTACGATTACATATCTAATTATGATTAGATTGAAACTAAATCTGATTTAGTGATACGTGTATATTAGACAAAGACCATAGGATTTACAATGTAGTGCGCAGTTACAATGTAGTTTGTAATTGACATTGGGAAGCGTCACTATAAGTTGTATATCCTTAAATAAAGTTCATGGTCAAGATTTATTAACACGGGTTGGTTAGTAAAATCCGTTGAGACCAGTACATGTCGTATATCGTGATTTGGTCCGATGATTATCCTAATGAACCATGAGTCTCGGGAGACTCATATAGACATGTAAGTGTTTATTTGATAAACATTGAACGACTCACTAAAGATTTCCTAATAGATGGTACACCAACGTCAATAGGAATTTTCTTGAGTTGAGCGAGTATAGTAGTCCTTCGACTTGAGATACCATAGTGGATATATGAGTTATCCTCCACACTTTGATGGTAGTCACGTCACCGATCTATTTAGATCAGACCTCCGCCTGTTCGTTTGGTGTGGACTGATGCTCATGATATCCAGTGCGTATTAAGATAGAATCTGTCAGTCCTGTGTACATGGCATAGGTATCCTACACGTGTTTGCGATCTAGTAAATCCATGGCTGTGGTATAACGTCAGAAGCAAGTTTCGAGTGTTATTTAGAGATCATAAATTTGAAAGTTTACTATATTATACCAAAAGGATTTGACGTTCTTATCTATATCCCATGTATAATATGGATAGCCTGTGACGGAGGGATTATACGTATACAATGACCTCAACTTGCATAGTTTAGCGAGATTATCTGTGGTCGTCATAATTCATAAATGCGTGAATTATGGACACGAAATTAGATTTCGTGACAGATAAACCTAAACTTAGATAGTCCCACAATATGAAGTGTACTCGTTGAGCACTTAGGTAACGCGTTATGAATAATACAGATTATTCATAATACTACATTGAATTAAATGAATTAATTCGAATCGTTTAAACGGTTAAACGAAAACAATGCTTTAAAGGGTTTTTGTCAATTAATAATTAATGTTTATTTGTATTTGATACAAAATTTGATTTGATACATATTAATTAATTGTCAAATGAGACATTGACACATGCCATTAATATATGTATTTGTTATTTAATGTAAATAAAAATACATATATAATAATAATTAAATTAATTAATTATTTAGATATTTAAATGTTAAATATTTGAATAATTAAATAATATCCATATTACATAAATGTTATGCAATATGTTTAATTATTATTTGCTACAAGTGGCATTATTTTATTAAGCTTTAAGTGTACAAATTTTTTTTTTTTTTAAAAAGTGTACAAATTTGATTCGTCAAATTAAAGCTTATTATTATTAATTAGATTAATATAGTCAAATTGACCAAATTGCCGCTATAAGTCGGCAATTACAAGTATTTTAAAGGGAAAATTTTTCTTTTCTTGTGTGGCCTTACCTATGGCCGAAACCCTCCTCCAAATAACTCCCAAATTATGATTGATGATTCAACAAAGAAGAAAATGAAGAATTCAAGGAAAAATCTTAAAGAAAGTTGAAGATTAGTAGGTAATCTTTAATATTCTTAAGTATAGAAAATTAGTTTCTCGTTCTTGAATTATTAGAATGGTTCTAGGATTTATTTACTTCTTAGAATTTGGGGCTTTTTGATTTGGAGGATGGAATTGAAGGCTTGGTGCATGTGTGAAGTAGATTTGAATGATATTATTGTAATGTTTGTTCAATTTGATCATTTGATGATAAGTTGTCATTCTCGAGTGTTATGACCACTCTTGTAATGCCTAGAATTATTCTTGGGTGCTTCATTGGTGGTGGCTTGGATTGGTATTTTGATTAATTTGATTAATGTTGAGAAAATTGGATTAAAGCATGAAAAATTGATATTTTTGTCTTCTGGATCAGATCTGGAAAAACTTTTTTTAAAGTGATGAAAATTATGTCATATAAATATATTGGATGTGTTTTGGGTGTTGGAACAATTGACGGGAGCTGTTTCGGAGTTGAAATATGCGAAAACGGAAAAAAAAAAAACGGCATTATCGAGTGACTTTTGAGCCAACCGGGTGACAGCTGCCCAACCAGTGAATTAATCACTGTTTGGGCAGCCCATGAACTGCCCTAGTACTATTGGGGCTAACCTGGGCAGCCCTCATATGCACTGGGTGGTCGGTTCGGTCAAAAACGCATTTTATGCCATTTTATGGAAAATCGTTTTCGTAGAAATTTCGCGATGTTTCTTAACTATTTATGTCGTTATTTGATATCGAATAAATATGTTTAGGTGAAATATGAATGAATTATTCATATTAGATATTGAATAATTTATTCGGTAATTAAAAAGTTTTAAAATTATGATTTCACCCCGAACAACAAGCTTCTGCTGCGCCCGCGCCAAAAGCCCAACAAAAATGATATCAGAGCAGGTCTGATCCTTCATCCATTAAATTTGTCATGCTTGATATATGATATATAATCCAATTTTTATGTTTGCACATGCATGTAATTTATATATTTCTTGACTTTTCGGTTATACGCTACTGGGAAACGTAACAGAAATTTAATGGTTAAGTTAAGTTTTGTTTTCTAAGGTAGAATTGAACTATTTGGAATTTGATCTAGATTATATTCTGCATTTGATGTAGAGCAAAGCTTTCTTGAGGAATATCCCCACTTAAATAAGGCAGTAAAGTGACATGTATTGGATGCATGTTTCTTGGTCCGTCTTGTCAATACAGTTTATGCGTATCTTTCTATGGCTGCATCTGAGAAAATTCCAAAGCAGTGAGGGTGTAGTTGATAGAATTTTATCCATGCCGGATGTATATTTTATACTAGATAAATTCAAGTGAAAGTGGAAATCCTGAACGTGCCAAAGCTGTCAGGACTACATTGGTAGCTTGAGTTTGTCATTGGCAAGTGAAGTCTTGATACGCCTCCTTGTGAATGTGCCAAAGCTGTCATAACGAGAAACGGTCAAGACCGAAATTAGGAGTCATAGTAAGTGTGATTGACAATGAGTTATTTACCTAATGAATATACGTATGCGAGATCGTGCCAAAGCTGTGAGTCGAAATATATTCATGGGGTCCACTTCTCACTATGGAATTCAATTTAGTTATTGAATTCCCATTTTCCGTTGGGGATTACGGTATTACGTAAAGTAGTGGGAGACACTGCTGGGTTAAAATTCCATAATTAAGACAGTGCGTAATATTATGAAAATTGCTGCTTTTGTTTTTCCTTATTCTATATTGTTAATAGAATTATACTTCTAATCCACTGCATGCATATTATTTGAATATGTTTTCTGACTTTACTTTGTTAGGGTTGGTGCTCCGAGCGCCAATTTTATTATGTATTTCTATGTAAATACTAATGTAACATTTTATTATGAATAAAATGAACGGTTTCTTTTATATAACTTCTTC